>BLAZ01000527.1:12636-15136 GCA_014633955.1 Acropora tenuis
TTTTTTTTCCCCCCCCCCCCCCCTTCTTTAACTAAACCTATCATTATTTTGTGCTGGGATCATTTTGTTATCATTTACTGTCGCTTTTAACCAAGATCTTCCTTCTCGATGGTAGTACCATTGTGTAATTGGCTTCTCTTGCAAACTTGCTGAATCTCAGGCAATGGGTACAAATTTGGAATAAGGCATCGGTTGGACACAGATAACAACTGGGCCGCCAGGTGCGAAGATTAAGGCTTGCGGAGCGTGGCGTCACTAAATTTTGTTTTGTACTAGTTCCGAGACAAGTTAGTCATATTTAAAGGTGGAAACGACAAATTAAACTGACAGTTTAATCCATTCTTGAGTAGCCAAAGAAAACGTAACAGTCCTTCAACAAACATTGATCTCGTTGCGACTATGGATATTGTAACAATATGCCCAACGCGACAGCATAAACAATGATTGCAACCTGATCTTCAAAAACACGTGTGTTACCTTTCAAGTAGGATCTAAAAAAAGTAATTATCAATCGCGTTAATAGACCTCGGTAGAATTGCACTCTTGCGGAACTCTTATTACATAGTAGCTGCGAGTGGTGAAACAAACCTGGACGTAAAAACCGCCTCAAGAATTGAATGATACTGCGATAAACGCCCGCAAGATTCAGTTTACTGGTGTCCTCGGCACTCGAAATTCATGATGCAGCGTGGCAGAAAAATGGAAAAAGTCTCGCCTCAATTGGGACATTACTTGCTTGCAACTGATCTCAAGCTGAGAAAGTACAGGTGACTTCATTACTGAGTGTTATTGGAGAAAAAGCAAGAGACGTGTATTCAACCCTCACAAACTAGGAGAGCGAGGAAAGCAAGCAAAAAATAACGCCTGTGTTGGAGAAATTTGCGATCTACTGCCAGCCTCGCAAAAGCATACCCTTGAAGCGCTATCGCTTTGACAAGCGGGCGTAAAAACCCGGTGAATCGTACGATAAGTACAAACCTCAACTGCGAAAATTGGCTGACAGTTGTGATTTTTACTCGATCAAACCGATGAGATCCTGCGCGACCGACTCATTTTGGGTATACGTGATGGCAAAGTTGATCGGAACTAAACATGATCTTTGAGGTACTCTGGTGCTCTTCTCGAACTCCGTTAAGGGTAACGCATACAAGGTACCTCTGGTGGAACTGTAGGAGGACTTGATTCTGGTGCTACATTGTCACCATCATCAGCTTCCTGTTCGACAGTAATACAATCATCTAATTTCTTAAAGAATGACAATTTCCAGCTATTTTCCTGTCTTTCCTCTTCGCAGTTATCATTGCACGCTTTCGTCCTCCTTCGGCGTGTGGATTTGGGTCGTAAAGTGTTGTAGCCTTCGTGTGTGACGGGTAGCGTGTTGCAGGCACCTTATCTTCTTCGGAAAGGTTACTAGGTTTTACATAGCTCTTCACGTCTGCATGCTCCTTCATCTTCTCCTTAGAGACTCTGCTGTATGTGTGTGCACAGACTGTATAGGCGTAACCTGTGGCATCTTGGTGCGCATCAGCCGGTTGAACAGTGCTGTTGCTGGTGGTACATCTGTCGACATGTGGGAAGTGGCTCTTTAGTTGCATACCAGGTCGCACAGCTTCTCCTTCCATGGTTGGTCTTCCAACTTCGCGGCTTCAGCGGTCTTCTGGAAGGTTTGCATGAGGCACTCCACTTCACGGTTGGCTCGTGGCCACAGTGGGGTGACCTTGCGGTGTTTAAACCCCAGTGTTTGTGCAAAGTGAGCAAAGTCTTTCCCATTGAACAGCAGACCGTTGTCAGCGCGCAAGACTTCGGAGATGCCCAACTCTGAGAAGCTCTTGTTCAGTCGCGGTTCGACAACTTTGAATGACATAGCTGATATCACATCCACTACTGGGTATCTCTGACAACTAGCAGATATCCTCCCGTTGACATTTCTTTGAAATCAACACTGATCATGAGCTCCTGCCAGGGATGGGTCGGTAGTGGTGACATTTTTAGTGCTTGACGCTCAGTTTCCGGTGTGGCTGCGTGGCAGGCTAAGCAGGTTTTGACCGTTTCTTCTCCTAGAGTGTCGATACCTCCAAACTATACCTTTTCACGGAGTAGGAACTTGGTCTTTTCATTACTTTGTTGACCCTCATCCGCTAGGTTGACTACACGGAGCATCAAAGTTTCAGGTACGATGATTCGGGTCCCTCTCAGAATAACACTGTATGATGAACAAACGGTCTGTTCCTCCTTTTTCCGTTCCAGAGCCTTAAACGTTGTGTCGACGGATGGATGAAGTCTGGGTTGATACCAGTTTCCCGATCGTATCGCTCCAATAACTGCTTGCAGAGTTGGGTCTTACGCTGTTGCAGTTGCGATTTCATCAAGCGTCATTGCCTTTGGTGTGGAGATAGTGTCTAGATAATCAACAAACTCCTCATTGAAGATAGTAACCAAGGGCTTGTGGTCAGTATTCAATATTACCGGTTTTCCATAGATCAGCGTCTCTCGGTCAGGG
>BLAZ01000527.1:104843-107343 GCA_014633955.1 Acropora tenuis
AATGTTAATGAATTTCAAACAGTGTGATGAAAATGTTAATGAATGGTTATGTATTTTAATGTTTGTTTATTGTCTCTATTGATTTTCATGACGGTGTTAAGGACTTGAATGTTAGCGCAAATTAAAGCATATTTTCCTCTTTTGTATGACGAATGACGCATATGAACATATGAAAATGCTATTGAATGTTAACAAAAATGCAAAAGTCGTTATTGAATCTGAGTTACGTGCAAATGTTCGCTTCTTGGCGCTCATGAATGCATCTTCCCGCTATTGGTCGTCAATTCACGCAAATGAATGCGTATTTTCTCGTAATGAGCAGCAACGAAAGGTGTAATAAACTGTTTTGGATCCGCTTGCGCATCCTGCCATATTTCTCGAGTTATTGTTTCTATTACGAGAATTTAAAGGTAAAATGTTTTACGTTCGTTTGAGCGAAGCGAATTAGAACGTAACTCTATCTTTCATGATGTTTTCTGCATCTGAGTGCATTGCCTGGCTAACAGTGTTTGGCATGGAAGCTGTTCCCACATTGACGTTGAATGCCCTTATAATCATTGCGGTTTATCTGAGTGCGTCGTACCTGGTGATCAACCAGGCAGTTTTTGATATGCTTGTCCGTCATTTATTGCTTTTGGGAGCCATTTGTGACTTTTCGACGATCTGTTATTTTAGCAACCCGTTTTACTCGGTTTTCGCTGTTCTGTGGGTCGTCTTTTTATCAGCGTGATTAACAAACCTTGCAGCTTTTTTTTTTGTAGAGGACGCACTCAACGTTTATAATAATAACATTCTTTTATTAGGAGGCTCCACTAGAGGTGGTTTACATAGAGGTCCTAAGTACTAGATGTATATTGTATGTTGATACAATTACAATGAATTTAAAAATATAGAGCTAAAATCGAAATATATGTAACAATCAAAATACATACACTACAAGAATTAAAAAATTAAAAGAAAAATATAAGTAAATAAATAAAAAGAAAATAAAAACACAGAACAAAAGAAACTTAATTATAAAAAGCAGAAAAAAGACACTTTTTAAAAATTAGCAAACTTGCTGAATTTCCTACAGTTCGTTTCGTCCTTTCAAGCATTGCCTCCTCAAAAATAAAATCTTTGGAGCAATTATAGCGGCCGTTTGGATTATAGCTGGGCTCGTTGCGGTATTAGGGCCTTGTATGAAATTCAGATTTGAACTTTTGAACTATACTTCTTTCTTACCTGACTTTATTCATTTTTTGTTTGTTTTGCCTTTTAATCATCGTTGTGTGGTACTCGTCTATATCGATAAAAATTGCCCGTGGAATTCAGTGTCATCACCATGGTGAAACCAGAAGAGAAGGAAAATTAACCAAGACACTGTTCATTGTAATAGTTGCTGACGCTGCCGTTCATTGTTTTCTGGATTCTTCAACACAGATGATTCCGGCTACGATATTTAGGTTACTTTTTTCTTCCCCCGTTCTATTTCATTCAAACTCCCTTGTCAATCCAGTTCTTGATACATTTAGAATACCACAGCTTAGAAAAGCTCTGTTTTCTGTTTTGGACTGGTCTGTAGATCCTATCCACAGTCAGCTCCGTTTTTCCCTCTAATTGAGATTTATTGCGCTGGATCAACCCTAAAACGGCTTTTACCTGATCTCAGGCAAAATCGTGTGCATAGCAGAAATGACATTTAAAGGCTCCGTAAAAAGTACTAACAATTAAATCCAGTGAAATGAATGTGACCTTCGCGGTCTCTTAGATGACCTGGTTGGATTTGACGAGATCACTGAAGTAACGTTTAATGTGAGAGGTTTGAACCGCGGATGAACATTCACTGGGCAACTCAACTAACTGAAGCTGCTTATAAGGGCAAAATTCTCTTTGCAATAATGTGAGCAACTCGTTTGAGTTTTCAGTCTTTTCGAATAACGACGATGAAAAACGATGAGTTTAGCCAAGGGCGACCTCTCAGTAACCATTGTGTAGGCCTACTCTGGCGCCTAAAGTCGCCGTATTTTTGGGCGACTTCTAAGTCGCTTTAAAAAGCGATTTAAGGCGACTTTAGGAAAATTTCCTTAAAATGTTATGCGATTTAAAGCGACTTTAGGCGACTTGAGGCGATATAGCATTTAAAGCGACTTAAGGCGACTTAAGGCGACTTCAGGTGCCAGAGTAGGCCTATTGTGTCGAAACTCTGTTAAGTTCCGCTAGAGATTTCCAACTGTTAGATAATGAGTTGTTTAAAATGTCCTGTAGCTTTGACCGCATGTAGAACACTTGTACGATTGTCAGTTTTAAAGAAAACGGTTACTTTATTGGGTCGCAGATCATCGACCTACTTACTACAAGGAATCTCTAATTAGTGTTATTTGTCATTCTAATCCATTGGTTTAGCTGAGGTACACTTTTCTAGCATATACTGAAATATTAAAATCATGATACTGAAACTTAGTATGCGCCAGCCAACGGGGTGGACTGCAAAATTTTTCCAAGAAACAATTGCAAGAGC
>BLAZ01000527.1:201277-203777 GCA_014633955.1 Acropora tenuis
CTACACCCTTCCCATTGAAATTCCTAATCTATTAAGTTTATTTGGGTTCTTCGTTGTATGGATAAAAAGGATGCTTGTGATGCGAATTGATGAACTGGGTTTGCTTACCCTTTCACCAATCTCTGTTGCGTCACCAGCAGAAAGCATTTCAAGATCCTGTCGCAAAGCGCATGCGTCAAGTACGTTGTCATAGCGATTAGAATCGAAAGCTCTGCTGAAAAGAATGTTTTCTCTGACAGTGGCATTCTGAATCCAAGCTTGTTGGGAAACATACGCTACGGATCCCTGTGAAAAAAAAAAGAAGAGAAACAACAAGTCA
This sequence comes from Acropora tenuis, assembly GCA_014633955.1. Taxonomy (NCBI): domain Eukaryota; kingdom Metazoa; phylum Cnidaria; class Anthozoa; order Scleractinia; family Acroporidae; genus Acropora; species Acropora tenuis. The sequence continues at coordinate 201,597 of BLAZ01000527.1, forward strand.
ACAAGGGAGAAGGCAAGAGACAGCTTTTAGTTTGCATCAGGAAGACCCCCAATTCCCAATTACGTTAGGAAGGCGCCTTCAAAAGGCAAATCCATTTGGAAATGAGACAAGAAATAAATAACGTCACCAACGACTCCTCTAAACAGAAAATAAGGCGCCACTATTTGAATTAAGGAAAATATTGCAAAAGATCTTCCTTCCCTAGCTGGCACTTTCCCAGACCAAACTCGCTCTTCACGAGTTAATAAGATGGCTTTTTTTCCCCGGGACATTCTTCGGGAGCCCATAAGCTGGAGTGGACAACTAGTCGCGGCGAACTGACGAGGCCAGTAATTTTCCTATTCATAGAGAAGAATTGCCTGCCAGTAGGAAGACTAACATAAACGTTGGATTACTTCACCGAGAGTCGATCATTCGACCCGTAACTAGTCTAAAACTTGACATAATCAAAGATCAATGGAGTGTTTCCTTCCAAGAAAACAGAGCTATTTTCCTAACAGGTATCAATCCTATTACTGGACGACACTTTGAACAAATGGATGCAAATCCACTCAACTTGACGAGAAAACTTCTCGAAAAATTTTGCCTGACCACGCTCATAGAACGAGTGTATGGTTGGATTCGATGGCTGTAATTACTATGCTACAGATTAACCAAATGAAAGCGAGGTGAAATGTCAGCCAGTCCACCAGCTGGTCAGACTATCGAAACCTTGAAATTTAATACATGGCATTGAAGACGATACTTGTGGAAAAAAACACAAAAGGAATCCGCAAAAAGACGAGAATACAAAGCTGGTGCAATTCCTACCTCCACAAACACTTTCCCCTGCAGTTTCTCTGTTTCTCCAAGGATGGCTGAAAGCAAAGTGGATTTTCCACAACCAACCTGACCCACCACTGCCACCAGTGAACCAGTTGGAATGCTGAGAGAAATCCTAAGTGACAATATCAAAACTCTCTGTTGAAATGTCAAGTTTCTTTGACATTATAGTGCGAACCATTAAATTTTAACAACGACCTATGGACAAATATTCTCTATGACCGGGTTTTACGCTGAGAATTTCAAAATCCAAGGGTAAAGGAGATTGAACCTATGGCTCTACGATGGCTGCTCATTCTCTGGATCTCGCGGTTGCAAGCCTATATTCTCAGTAAAAATAACTAGTCGCCCCGTTTTTCGCCAAACTCAAGACTATTAAGTTATGGAACCCTTAGAGTTCTTTCATATTCCGCATACATTGTGATTTCGTTAGCTCGGGAAGTAATTTTCGTTCTGACTAGATGCTTCCCGCCTCAAAGACTTGGATAGTTGTGGAACAGGAAACTGAAATAAATGGCTGAGTCCCGGGCCGCATGTCAACTGTTAGACATTAGCAGTCCTGTAAAATTTGTGCCACTTTATTATCAAGTAGTGAAAGAAGAATAATGAACTACAATAAATTAAAACCAACACTCGCAGAGATGGCATTGATAGTATAAAAAACATCTCACTAACCGGACTCAGCTGGACCTAATAGAACAACGGCAACGATACGACAGCGCCAGTAATCAATGATATGATTGGTTTAATGAGGAAATATAATCGTTCTTACATGAGACCTGCTACACAAGGACGTGAAATTTCCAAATTTGAGGTTTTGACAACAACGCGGACCCGCACAGAGAATATCTCATTCTTGTGCCGCGCGAAATTCTCCCAATCTCGGGTCACACGTGCAGCACGATTCTTTTCCTCAATCAATCAATGATGTCATTGTTTTGTGGCGTTGGGGTTGTCCTCAACTTCGAGCTCGGTGAGCAGAACTGGAAAAATTATAGGTAAATTAGTTTCAAGTGAAGCCACACAGGAAGTGTGAGACCTACTCGTGCAAGACAGGGGCATCTTTCTTACTCCAACTGAACGAGCCGTCCTGTATTGTAACTGCAGATGATGACACTGTAACAAAAACAAAAACAAACAAAACAAATAAAACGAAAACAGAAGGTAAGCCTGCGTATAAAAGACGGTATAGTATGTTCCTACTTACACGAGCTGTCAAACTCTTACCCTCACGGGGACACCAAACTCACGGCTGGCAAGTTTGATTGTATAATTACTCTCCGATGGATAAATCCTTAGCTTTTGGCAGTACTTTCCCAATTTGGAATTTATTTTTGCTACCTAATCTAGAACTTGAAA
>BLAZ01000527.1:213777-216277 GCA_014633955.1 Acropora tenuis
ATGCTTTGTCTTGAGGATTTGGTTTCTATATAAAAATAATCATGATTATATTTTTTTACAATAAGAAAACAAACCAATTAGCAAAGAAAGTGGTGGTATTGTATGTAGTTGTAATAATGAGCCAGACTCTATACAGCACTGTACAGTGCGGCTATGCTTGTACTGTAGTAAATTATGTGACTGTTCACCTCATTGCAGTCATACTCAGAAACCATGAAAATGTAGTGCGGCTGTATGGACTTATCATCCATCCGTAAGAAATCTAATTTTGGGCAAAAAGATTTCAAATTAAAATCATGAGCTGTGCATGCTTATTTAAAAAATATAATAAAAAGGTACTCTATGTACAAAAATAACACTAACATTTTCCAGTATACAGTGAGTGTGTGTAATTGAACATGATAGATCAAAGAACTGTATTCAGAGTAAACACGAACTAAGCAATCAAACTGGGTAATTGAGAGGCCGGGTCACCCACCCTCAGTCAAAAAAAAAACAAAAAAAAAAAACAAGCCCATGGCTAAAAGAATATCACCAGTAAGGATGAAAATTCAGAGGAAAAATGAGATGGAAGCAACACTGTATTAAAGGTGACATTATTTATTAAATTATTAGAAAGTACATTAGCAAAATGAACAACAGCCAAAGCCAGTCCAGAGCAAACAAAGAAATAAATTGTGTACTACCAATCAAAACTCCTGTACCACTTAGCAGAATACAAGCCAAGCATAATTTCATGCACAAAGTCTGTAATAATGTTTATACCACAAACACAATAGTAATGTATGAGTACATAAAAAGATGTTTGCTGCGTCTGTTGATACTCAAATGCATTGCAGGCATGCAATTATAAGCAAAACGCTAAACAAAACCACTGTTCTCTCAATATCCTATAAAGTTCAACATTTCTGAGAATTGGCAACAGTAGCTTTTTGCATTTTCAGCACAAGTAAAATGAGGTTGAAAGCTTTTACCCTCTTTACTTGTTCCTTCTCGCAGACTTCATTGAATGACGCTAATCCATCAACATTAAAATTTCCTGACTGTGGATCATCAGAACCCCTCCAGTCTTGATGTTCTTGGATGTTTCCCTCAGCCATGAGTCTTCTCAATGCTACGTAAGTTCACAGTTCTTGCTCACCAGAGTAACTTTCATAATCATAACATGTCATAATTATTATTATAATTAAAATATCAATAAATGTCACATAACTATAAAATGGATTTCAAAGTTATAAGTGTGCATACTTTCAACAAGACGATCATAATTAATTCGAATTTTAAAATTCTATTCGGGCCACCATCTACTCTGCAACTGAATGATTTGCAAACTAAACTACATGTGCTGAGAAAACGAGGAGTAAACAGCTCAGCAAAATTTAATGTTTCGTTTGACTTCAAACGACCAGAAAAAGAAATGGAACAAGTTTATCGAAGTTTACAGTAATATGAGAAAAATTGTAACCTTAAAAAATATGTGAATATGATGCGCGCCTGACAATTCGAAGTTTGCCACATTTTTTTCGTTGACAGCAAGCCATAAATCCAGGATATGTTCGCACGCTGCGATACGAGACGAAAAAACCTGTAATAAAGCAATGGGCAACTCGACCGCGGCAGAGCAGGTGAATGATTGGCTTTTATAATGATCAAGATATGCGTAAATAATTCCTACTTGGAGGTCTTTTTCAATCAAGATTGTATCATCGCTCTGAAATAACGTTTAAAGCATACGTACCTATTTAAGTTGGACGCCAATGGACCATCAAAATTGGACCATCACACACTGTCCGCATGTACCGGCTAACTGATAAGCAAGACGATTGCACCACCGGGTGTAAATATTGTTCGAGGTCACGGAAACGCCCGAAGCAATACGAACGATCGTCGTTCATTCGCGTACCAAACGTCGGCGCAATGACCATGTAACGCCAGCAACGATTAATAGGCTCTAGTCATGAAACCTCTTGATTTATCCGCAGGATCCAATGGATGGCATTATCCACTCTTTTGACAATTGTAGCCTGGAGTGAAATGTAAACTAGGGATGAAATGTAATCAAAGGGTAAAATGCAGACCGCAAACCGCAGATTGTAGCCTTTGGTTAATATACCATGGCACTAGAGACCCTTGAAGTTAATGTCGACAGCAAGCTGACGTGGAACAAACATAAAAACAACATCTCTTCGAGAGCTGGACAGAGACTATGAGCCTTCCGAAGGATTGCATCCAAAGTGGATGCTTGTGGGAGAGTCGACAGTACTCAAGGCTCAGATCCGAAGCGTAATGGAATATGCTTCGTGGTGCGGGAATTGAGCGCCTCAACAACAACACTTCAACTACTCTATCGCATCCCGAAGAAGGCTCTCAGAATAATTATTGGCCTGGACTCAGATGAGGCATGTGCAAATTTCAACCTATACCATCTCTTAGGCACAGAAGTCGAGTTGCAGTTACCATGGTCCTGTACAAAATGCACACAAGTCACTGCCCTGCGGAC
>BLAZ01000527.1:231277-233777 GCA_014633955.1 Acropora tenuis
GAGGAAAGCGTTGGGCATTTTGGATATTCAGCGTCATATGCCTATCTGACAGCATCGGAAAATTTCCATAGCGAGGAAGAAAATGACTTTCAATCTTCAGCTTCTAAAAGACAGGAGAAACATTACGTGAAAAAGGTAGGTCAGTTGAGACAATAATGTATATATATAAATATACATACATAAATAATTTCTGTCGATTGAGCGCGCGAATAAGACAGAAATTTATATTTCCGTGTCGGGGGAACAGAAGAGTCTGGGTACGATAGGTGTAAGGCAAGATGGATATCATGCTGTCTATAAGCGTTAGTTCGTCACGTGGTGGGTCATTCTAGGCCTGCATCAGTGTCTTAAACTTTAGTTTTGTTTTTGTGTATCGTTATAATTGTTTCGTAACAAGGAAACCGTTAAACCCTGGAGGGTTTGTGGCATTGCATTGATTCGGGGATTTCGGTTTTTCGTATCCGGCAGTGTCACAGGCTATCGGGTGATAGGGTAGTCAGGTTTTTCCGGCCTGCCGCTGGCGCGAGGCCGAAAGAAGCCAAAATAAAAGTGGATTACGTTTGTCTGTGTAGTGAATATGAAATAGGCTCACTATGTATAACCGTCTGTGAGCTTGGAGGGTCGACGAATGAACTTCGCGGGGAGTCAAAGATTCTTCGCATTCAGTGTTTACACTAAAAGTCACACCTTTAGTCTTTCAAAGAACATTAGTTCGGCATTATTTAGGCAAATAGATATCAATAAGTCTACCGCTGAGTGATCGTGAGTGACAACTTTGCATAATTCGACTCATAACAATAGTTGTTTACGAATTATTTGTCGGCTCTATTCAATAGAACAACAAAGCATTAACAATGTAATTAATTACAAAACAAAGGAATCGACAAAAAGATTATAATGAAATACAATGCCAAAGAAAAAATGTCCAACATAAACTTTCTTTGCTCGAAAATTCTCTCAAATGTCTATCGCCGCGATCTGGAAATCGTGTGGTATTATTCTGTAAAAGTGAGAGAAATTTGGTCTCCATGTAAGCGTTTTGGAGACTTTCACTTAAATATGGCAGGAAAATATTTTTATGGCTTGTTGTGTGGCTAATTTTTAACTTGGAAATAGATAATGCTTAAGGAATGTTATACTATGAGAGTTCATTTTTGTATTGGACATTTTTGTTTTTTCATTAATGTTTCTTGTAGAGAGCAAACCCTCACGGAAAAAGCAACTTTCTCTCCAAACTAACGTTCTGGTGGTTAAATAGGTATGTATGAATAATTACTTATTTTCTTTGAGATGTACTCCCCGCTTGTTGCAGTTGCAAGTGTCCAGTTCATACATAACAGGGGAGCGGAGAGAGAAAACCTTCTTGTTTTTTAAGGAAGGTTAAAAAAGTGCACTTTGGAACTGATTTTTGTTGTTGTTGTTGTTATTTTTTTGTAAAATGGATCCTTTTACTTGTGCTAAGTGCATTGTATATTTTATTTATTTTTTTTTTTTGACGAAATATCGACTTTTCATAAGTGTCAAAACTGACAAAATATTGACCACCATCTGTTTCATGACCGAGTAATTTGCTGGAAGGGCATATTCCTTAATACACTTAAAGTATACTCGAAGCAAGTGTTAATGAAAGACCAGCTTGTTTATTGCAAATCCTAAAACACGTGCACTGTTACAATCACAATCTCCGAAGTACACTTACACAAAGTATCCTCCTAGGACGTACGTTAAGTAACATTGTAACTATAAAATTTTATAACAAAAAAATCTACGTCATCCCCCTTTGTAAAAAGAAACATTTCCTGTTAGGATGAAAAATATTGGCTCCTAATTACAGTAACGGCAGGGGATGCAGGATCCATGAAAATCCGAATTTATAGAACGAAATAAAAGAAACAAAAACCGCAGAGGCTAGCCACCAATTGCTGATTACTAAGGATTGGTAACAAGAACTGTGTCGAACTAAAAATAATAATAAAAGAACCCTTAGTCTTAGTTGCCTATTTCGCACTGTTCCTCGTTACATCCTTTTAAGTCACTCATGGCTAAAAGTCACTTTCGAGGTTTTATTCATATGCATATTTTATTGGTGCTTCAACCATACGTCTTGGTCGAGATGTTTGGACGTTGTCTGATGGGTTATCAGCTTGCCGCTTCATGCATGTGGGTCGGTGCCTTTGGTGGACTAGCCATAGCCTTGGTGTTTGGTATTTCCTCTTGCATTGGTGTGCCTTCTTCCCGAAACAATCTATGCGTAGGTGGAGTAGGGGCATATCCAGGAATTGGCCTGATGTGAACCTGGTCTCTGCAATGGTGAGTTCCTCTTGAGTCGTCTTCCGCGGTGTATGATCGGTGTCCGTCCCCTGAGACGATCGTCCCACTTGACTATAGGGCATTCTCTTCCTGAGGTTTCTTCATAAATATGACTATTGATGTTGCTTCAGCCTTGGTGGTTCACCTCTATTTTCTCTTTCATTTGTTCTTTCTGCGTGCCTCAAACTTC
>BLAZ01000527.1:271277-275398 GCA_014633955.1 Acropora tenuis
CGACACATTTTCTGCAACACTCAAGCCATAATCCACCATTGTGCGAACAGCTACAGGACCCAATTTGTTCCTCAGCCACGTGCCTAAGTAAGATTTCTGAGAACACGAATCCGGCAAGATTCCGACATTGCAAGAACCGTTTCAATTAGGGTTTCCTACACACTCTCGAGCTGTTTGTAACAGAACACAATTTTTTTTAACATCCTAAGTGAAATACAAATTTACACTCACAGATTGTTTCGGGCGTGTTGCTTCAGTTGTTTCCCGTCACAACGATAACATCTCGCTGAACAATCTCGACTCAAGTGAGCACTCTTCAAACAGCCAAAACGAAAAGAATTCTTTTCCGTTTTTAGCGTTCGGTAGCAACTCCACATTCTATCAATTATCTACTGCAGAGATTCCACGAGATACTAAACATGCGCACGGTCTGTCATTCTACACGAGCGTCCACCATCTTGTAGCTTGGTTGGTTATCCAACGAGTTTTTTCCCCGTCAATCTACGACATCCGGTTGAGATTTGCGATGGAGAATCAGTTCTTTTCAAAGGTGAGGTTCACCTTCCCATTATGACCGAACAAAATAGTATAGATGGGCAATTACAAGCAGCCCAGCAGTAAAAATCTGCCTCTTCGAAGCTGGGTAAGACACAAATTATAACTTCAAATGAGCGGGAAAGCTCACATCGTCCTTCTGGGGACGTTCAAACTGGCACCACCGCAAAAGCAGCGGTTACTGGTGCAGCCAGACCTCCCAGTGCCAGGACAAACCAAAAAGACAGGTGAGTTGGACCTAGACGAACTAAGCCATAGGATAGACCATGCAACGAGTCTACTTTCTAATGTCAGGCCTGTAGCGAGGAAATTAAAAGCTGCATATGACCCAGCACAGGAAGAAGAGAATGATTTGTTGAACTCTTCCGAGGGTGAGGGCGAGTAAACGGCCGCCGACGACAAACCAACGGAACCCCTCGCCAAAAAGGGAAAGAGCGACGACTTAAAAGCGTCCTCTTGCGCTCAACTTGCAGAGCTTGTTAAAGACGTGACCGAGGACGAAGAAACCGAGCGTCCTTTACATGAAAAAGTCTCGTCACTTGTTGACAGTCTTCTGGCGTCGCGTCTCAATGAGCCAGCATTACTCAAACGGATAGAAAGCATTAGGAGGCCACAAAATTGCAAACTTCTCCCTAGGACAAAGAAGTCAACCCGGAGATCCAGAATATTGCTAAAAAACATCATTCCCATTGCCAGGCTTATGGAGACTACTGGAGACGCCCTTGAAAAAGGAGGGGCAATGCCTTCTCCGGATGAACCTTGGAAAGGCTTATTCAACTCGGTGCTTCTGAAAGCTTCTGCCACACATGAGCTGAAAATGTGCAGGCAAGATCTATTAAGTAGATTTGGATGACACTTATAAAGCCATATGTAGCAGCAAACAGCCTGTGGGGCTCGAATTGCTTGGCGATGACCTTGCAGAACAACGTATGACAGTCAAAGAAAGCAACAAGGCCGCTAAGTAACCCACTGGTTACAAGAGCAGCAGACGCAATGAGGAGTATCCTAGGTCGTCCTATTCAGTCAGGGGCCCTTTTTCTCTCCATTGCCGGGGAAATCACCTCCAGGGACACCGCTGAAGAAGAAACAACTACCAGTTCAGTCTCAAAGACAACCAGAGGGTGAACACCTCCAAGGGGAAGAAATCTGAAGCTGTAAGTCAATTACCTCTTTAATCTGTTAAGGGTGACAAGAATTGTCCTCCCGTTGTAGCCGGAAGAATTCAACATTTTCTTGGAAAATGGAAACAATTAACACATAAGGTAGATTTTCTTCCTACGTCAGTACAGTTAACTACCCCAAGGACAATTAATTTTTCGGGTCAGGAATGTGCCAATGCAAATGCATAAACATCCAAATACCTAGAAAAAGGGGTCGCCGTCAAGAGCTCCCATGAGGAAAAAGAGTGCATCTCAAATATCTTTCTGAGGCCTAAAAAAGATGGGGCTTTCCGTATGATCCTTAACCTAAAGGATCTTAATACCTCTGCTTGTTTCCATCGTTTCAAAATGGATTCCATCCGTACTTGTTCCCTACTCATGAGACCTCGTTGTGACGTGGCGTTCATTGACCTGCGGGATGCCTACCAATCACTACCTATTGCTGAAGAACGCCAAAAATATCTTAAATTCACATGGCAGGGGAACGTATATCAATTTACATGCTTGGCTCAGGGGCTCTTCTCAGCCCCTTGTCTCTTCACCAAACTTATGAAACCCATGTTTTCGTTCCTCAGAGAGTGGAGACTTGAGCTCAAGTGGCCATCTTGATGAATCCTTTTTTATTAAGATACTTGCAGGAAGAGTGGATTTTTTGCCTCATGAAGTCAAATTAGTGACCATATCAACCCAGGTCATACATCACCTAGGGTTTATTTTAAATTCTCTGGATATGACAGAGCTCTCATATCTCGTTGCACTCTAATTCTATCCCACTTAAATAACAGTCCATCTTCGACGCTCACCTCTTATTGGAAACTCCAGTAAACTCGATCTGTCTCATCTTTTGCTGACGGCCATAATGCGTACTCCATAACAACTCTGGAAGTCTCATCGGCTCTTGTTTGGACTCTAAATTTTTACAATGTGTCATTACCAAGACCTAGTCTAGTCATTGATGCTGGTCGATTCAGTTACATTCTGGGGTGCTCTGCTTGAACAATCTGAAATGATCTGTTTTTTTTCCAAGTATATGGTGCACATCTAGGTCATTTTGATAAGTTTAAGAAGCATTCACTGGAGTCTGGGAATCTTTAATGACTTCTTGAAAATGGCTTCCAGAGGTTTCTGGTCTGTCTCCACAATGACCTTAAGACCATACAAGTACGTATGAAACTTCTCCACCCTGAAGCAGTGACAAGCATTTCTTTTTCGATATTAGTACATCTTCTCTCCGAGTAGGTCAGTGTCCTTGATCCATAGGCAATCGGTTTACCATTTTGCATTACAACGGCTCCTAGGCCAGTGCTGTTAGCATCAACATTCAAAATTGTTGGCTTGTTGTTGTCAAAGTATGAAAGAACAGGTGAACTGCTGATAACATCTTTGAGTTTTCCAAATGCCTCTTGTTGTGGTGTGTCCCATACAAATGCGGTGTCCTCTTGGGTCAGTTGAAAAATTGGACCCTGAAGTTCTGCCTTATGCTCAATAAATGTGTCAAGATAGTTCACAGTTCCTAGGAATCTATGTACACCCCCTGTCTGTTGGTGGTGGCATATTTATGATGGCGTTGATCTTTTCAGGATCACGAAACCACTGCAGTCATCTAACGTCGTACACATGGCTGAATAAGATAACTTGTTTGCGACTTCCTCAATGGTGATCATGGGGTGATGTACTCCTTTCAATGCAGTGTTCAAATCTCTGGGGTCAGTGTAGATACGTACTTCATCCTTGTTAGGCTGAACTTTTTCATTATTCTCTTTTCGTCTTCCTTGTCTATAACTAACATCGAGGACACCCATGGAGTGTGTCCTTTTTCCTTTACTATTATACAATCCCGTTCCATCTCTAAAACTTTTCTTTAGCTGGCTCCAAAGGAGCAATTGATATCTTTCGCGGTGGATGTATTGCAGGGCTGGCCGATCTATCAAGCCCTAAGCTTACATGGTTAGGCAACCTTCCAGGTTTCTTGCTAAGGCAGTCTTGAAATTCTCTAAGCACTGCGTCCGTCTTGATGAGGTCTACACTTCCAGGTTGGGCTTTCTGTGATTTCCTGTCAGTGTCAGAATGCTCAATAAGGTCTAAGTTCATAAATTTCAGTACTTCAAGGTCAAGACACGCATAACAGCCCAGCAATGGGGTAAATTCTCTACGTACGACAAGATATAATATGTTAATGGTACGACTCCTGCATTGGGTCTTTAGTCGAGCACAACGAACTGGATGAATAGGCTTAGTTAACCGCCAGCGTTTTTCAAGGCTTCTGGAGTGGTTTTCTCGTAAATTTCTTGCACAGGTCATAAAGAATAACTGTGGCATCAGCCCCTTTATCTGCCTTCATCTTGATATTCTGGTCATTAATTTTCACTGTTATCACGTTCTTGTTCCCTTTGGCTGATCCCACAG
>BLAZ01000527.1:319850-322350 GCA_014633955.1 Acropora tenuis
AATGGCTAAGTTATTCTGTACTTACATCTTGAAATTTAAGGACATCTTGGTCGTTGCCTTTTTTTTTTTTTCAGGTGTGCTGCTGTATGATTCGAATTGCCTCCTCAAGTTCTATATATGTCAACTCTTTTCCCCCATGCACAACTTTGAGGGCTTTCTCGAGATGATCTTCGGCACCTGATACATTTTCGGCACCAATAATTCGACTCATCTCAGACTGAACCTGTAAAAGCCAGTAAAAGATTTTAAAATTTTTAAACCGTTGAAGTTTGAACCATAACATCCACAGCAGATATCATAGAGCTGGTTGAAACCTATAGTTTGTTCTTTGCATATTTAAGCAGGTGGTGAACATCCTACTTTGTAATTGACAAGTCTGACGGGCTGTTAAACATGCCTGTAAAATTCAGTTTGCAACTTTTGCAGTTGGATGTTGCAGTGGATACAGCCCTACAATGAAACATAAGCCCCCCGTTTATTTTCAAGTTTATCGTTGGCACTGAACACTCGTACACTCCTTTGTTCAATTTATTCATGTTGGGAGGCATGCACAGTTTCATTCACCTCATGAGAAATAACACGTCGGTGGTATCCATGAAGTTTACTTGTGATTTTTCAAGCACTCTGCATGCAGTTCTGATGTCCTTCCTCAGTTTAAGATGAGTGTCTTTTTCGGCGTTGAACATGTTCCGATAAACTTACCTTCGACTTGATCTTAAAATGGGGGTTGTAATTCTTGGGCATCTTCCTCGCTTTGCTCTGGTGTTTGTAATATTCCCATCTATCAGGAATGTTAAAGAGCAATTAGTTGTGCACCATAGCTTAATTCGTGGTCAGTGGATTGGAAGTTGAATAGTTCTTGTACAAATAATGGCTGCTGAAAATTGAAAGGGTGACCAGCCTTTTTCGGGGGGAAGTGCATTAAAGAAGACCCCAATTAGTTTCCACACAGACTTGTGCTTAGCTTAGTCATGTCAACCATCCACAGTTCCTCAGTGCATCGCCAACGCGTGTGAGATTAGCAATGACCACAAAAGATGTTGTGGTGAAACATTGATGGGTGAAGTAACCACTCATTGTTCAGTATATCTGCCACTTACACTTGCTGTTGAAGATGAGTGTTCTTCCTCTCAATCCATGTCACCCTGCGTGCTTTACCTTTTTAGTTTGTGGATGTGCTTATTTATAATTGTGCATGTACCACACTTTGTGAATCAAATGTGGCATACTGGTTTAAAGTATGTAATGAAGAAGGGAGCAAAATTGGGTCAGACCTCATTTTCCACAGGCTAGATTTGGTCCAATAATATCAGTTGAAGCATGCCTTTGGTATTAAGACATGCTGAAATGTTCCCTCCACATGTGGCAAGACTGGGTGTACCCAAGACATTTACTATCTTAGTGAAGGGTTTTCATGTTTTCCTCGTACATCCTTTACACTTTTTCTCTAGTCAAGCAAGATGGCAAGTGCTGTTTCTGCTTATTGGGCATGCTGTCTGCCATTGTTTTAACAAGTTTTGGTCAACAGAAAGGGTTTTGACTTTCTATAATGTACTAGTTGGCACTCGCTACTGAGGTTCTACCATTCTCAAAATCCTTTTTGAGGTTAAAGAACCTGAAATGAGATGCGATATGAAAACTTTGAATTAACTAATATCGAATTAATGAAGTTACTGTACTCATTAACTTTGAAATTAAATCAAAGTATTCCGATTTAGCCAGCTGCTTGGTATATATCTCACCTTTCATTACTTATACTATAACATTTCTTCCAAGCTGCGTGGCAAACGTGTTTGCCTTTCACTTTGCACTTGTAGAGGAACTTTCCATAATCCTTCAAATTCCTATTGAAGGAGTGGTAATCAAGTATGAACGCCCTCTGTTCTTCCTGTCTTACCCCAAAATACACTTAGCCATTCTTCGATCTCCTCGCAAATCAAAAATGAAGAAGGGTATTTACTATTACAGCATTGCTTTCCCGATAAAAGCTGATTCACGTGACAGCTGCTCATAAATCTTATAAATCTGTTGCGTGCTGTCTTGGCATTGCCCTCTTTGTCTTTTGCCTGTACTTTTCTTTGCACATGCAAAAACAGGGATTTTGTCCAGACACATTTCACCCTCCAGATAAGTTTCAGAAAAAAACATCTTGTTATGCCACTATAAATTAATTTTGAGCCTTCTGAATTCTCGGAGGAATCATGCTAGTAAGATTTGCTTGCACAGCTGAAGTCTCTTACACGTGCGTGTAAATAAACTTATCACGGGTAGGTCTATCAAGTAATTTCAAGTATGTACTTGGGAGCCCATACCTCGCTAGCATAGCCCATATATGTTTTACAAAGCGTTTAGTAAGCAATAGTGCAATAATTCAAAGTCCACAAAGAATGAAAAGAACACTTAAGGTTAACATGAAATGGATCAAATTCGCGAAGCAAGAACGAATATTTGTGATCGAAGTTGTGACTTTGAAAAGATGTCGATGACTACTGTTTGAATA
>BLAZ01000527.1:332350-334850 GCA_014633955.1 Acropora tenuis
TATTGTTAACATGAAATTGATTAATTTTGCTACTGTGTATGAAGCACTATTGATTCTCACCTTTTCAAAGTTTGAAAAGAACTTGATAATTAGTAGTGGAAGTTACGGTTACCAAAGAGTTCTAGAAAGAGATCAAACAAGAAACACTTAGTTAGCGATTTTGCAATAACACAAAGGCCATGAAATGTTGTGCAGTTAGTATAGGATTTAATGGAGCCCAAACCAATTGTGGAATTGCATACATTTTAGGCATCCTACTGATGAACAGTTACAACACAGAGAAATTTTTAGAAAGTAGTATAATTTACAGTCTGTCCATTTTGAGCCAATATAAGACTTAACTTCGTTATTGTTTGTTTGAGCTCTCAAGTTTACAAGAAGCTTGTCGACCTGGGTCAATTTAGTTGTCTGTTCCATTGCTTATTTGTTTACGTCACTCTGTTTTGAGCTATTTTTTGAGCCACTGGTTTTACATTCCTGGTAAATTTTCTATCTTGTTCTAGTTTTCTGAGTTTTATTGTCAGTTTCTCAACGTGTCTGTGGTGAAATTTCACCAGTGCTCTCAGAAAGTCATGTTCTGCCCACTTTTTAATCACACTTACATCCGACCTAAAATCTTCATCGGGCATGTGCCCTTCTCGAGATGCGCTTGTGAGAGTCCAATAGAGTTCTTCAATTTTTCAATTTTCTCTGTTCTGGAGGCATGTTCCGGGTTTTGGCAGGCCATTTTAGGTTTGATGTTCCAGTGTCTTTCTCTTTTGTCATCTCGAGGTTGTCAAGAGCTCCTCTTGCCTGATTGTCATTTGGTTTGTGACTATTGCTTTCTCTGCCTGTTTTTGGCATGGTCTTTGTGGCCTTTTGGTGGTGGGAGCTTGCGTGTTTGTTATCTCTTGTTCTTGTTTGTGCTTTTCCACTCTTCTTTTCTATAGAGGTGAGAAACAGCAAGTTACCAAAAGTGTGTTGATCCATCCTTGTCCCAATGATCATTGGTTACCATAGTTTTTCGGTTATAAGGGACACGGTTTTTTCAAGAAAAATCTGTCCTCGGGTGGCAAGTTAGTGCTAAAATTGGGGTGCGCCTTATAGCCAAGTATTTTTGCACAACAAAATCTTAAGATCACAATTTGAGAAGAACTTGCAGTTAAACAACACAAGAAAAGGACACTAATTGTTGGTCATTGAAGGCTTTGGCGACTCAATGAGCGGCTATCTCTTGCCAAGCTTTGTGAATCTACTGTGATGAAACAAGTTCCTCACTCGGCGCTCGCTTTTTCCCCAACGGAGCGTAATTAAACGGACCGTTCATCATCCAAGCCTGATATTGCGAGCTCACCTTGTTCTTAAATGAATTGTTTATAAAACATTTCTCAACACTAAACGACTTCAAGAGAAAAGCAAACAAGTGGAAATTTGCATACGTGCTTAATAGCACGTGCTCCGTAACATGACACCCATGAAAACAATACAAGCGTTCGAACCTTGTTTCGACTTCCGAGATTCATGTGTGTGGCTCATTCTACTCTGCACAAACAGTGTGGCGATAAATTTGCAACTGAGTTTTAAATCAGGTGATTGATGTTTTTCATAGGACAAAATCGATCATTGAATATTCGATAATATGAATAAGTCGGAAGCTTTAAATAAATGTGTATGCGTTGTATGCTTATCATTACAGATGTGAACTTTTGGCTCTTGTTTTGACCTATAATTGTTCTCAGATTCAACACATCCTTTTGATAACTCTCTATTTTGATGCGTCTTGTAACCGAGTATTTTCACTTAATTTTCAGTTTGAGAATTTACCTTGATTAAATTGCTAAGTTGGGGGTGCGTCTTATAACCGAGTGCGCCATATAACCGAAAAACTACGGTAATTTTCCTTAGTTGATAAATCAAGGAAGCGAGCTCTCCTTTTTCCTGAAATTTGCGCCAAAAGTTCAACTCAATGGTTTTGGCACTGTACGATGACGATAATTATGTGCAATGATATTCTAGCTGGGCAGGTCCGATGATGTCTTGTCCCTTTTGAGCAAACTTAAAATTCTGCCTCTTTGCATTCAATTTGTTCTTCTGTTTAACTTCAAGCCCCTTCCACTCACATGAACAGTGAGTGAGCGCTCAACCCGCCACTTTTTAAGTGTATCACGTAATGAAAGGTTGCAGGCAATCGATTTAGGTGAACCTATTTTTAGAATTGAGAACTGTTCCCTTTTTCTGCCAAATTTTCTAGCTTGCTCTAGTTTTCAGAGTTTTACTGTCAGTTTCTTGACGTGTCTGTGGTGAAATTTCACCAGTGCTCTCACAAAGTCATGTTCTGCCCTCTTTTTACTCGAACTTACATCCGACCTAAGATCTTTATCGGGCATGTGCCCTTCTCGAGATGAGCTTGTGAGAGTCCAATAGAGGTTTTAAATTTTCTCCGTTATGGAGGCATGTTCTGCGTTTTGGCAGGCCTTTTTAGGTTCGGTATTCCACTGTCTTCCTCTTTTGTCATCTCGAG
>BLAZ01000527.1:346242-351242 GCA_014633955.1 Acropora tenuis
CATAAATTTCCAATAACTACAAAATGGAAAGTGCAAACTGCAGAGTAAATACAAATTGGAACTTTCATTTTGTAGCAAAGTTCATAATCATTGACTCTGTGGAAGGTCTCACAGTCAGAATTAATGTTGAATCGCAAAAGTTCGAACACAAATGTTGACTTGCATTATTGATAATAAAGTAACTACCACGTTAGACAACTCACCAGTTTCCCGGGTCTTTGCTTTACCAGTATACATTTGAAGAAAGTCCTGGTACTCTTTTGTATCGCTAACTTGCAATTTGCTCGCGGAATACATATTCATTGTCGAGAAGAAGGAAACTAGCTCATCGAAGAGGCCAATGCAGCGGGCACCAGAATTGGCCAGAATATCTCCAAATTTGTCCCAAGTGCAGTGTGGTAGTTGCATTGGTTTAGGTTCTTTCCCTTCCTCTTGCATTTCTTTGCTTACTTTCTCTAGCACGTTATTCAAGAAGTGATGAAATGTGCTCTTGCACCTTCCTACCAGAAAAGAGACAAAAGAAATGAGGCAAGGGAAAAACATGGCGATGTTGGGTTCTTCTTACCACAAACAACAAAAACGGTACGGAGTTAAAATAAGCCGTTTTCTTAATAATTGAAAAACAAAAAAATCACCATTGAATTCGGTAGATGTGTAATCAATACGAAAGAAAAGCAAAGTCCTCTTCGAAGATACTTCCTCACTAAAATTTTAAAATATTCAAAATTAACTACTCCTTACCAACATTAATGGCGGCCATTTCATTCGTTAACAAGGATGCTGTCCATGAATATTGCGGCTCAATAAGCCGCGGTGAGTGTTTAGCGTGTTGATTTTTAACTTACTGGTACCGGCCAGGTGCTATTGTAATATTTTGATTAAATCTATACACAATACAAGTAATTTATTGCAAGAAAATAGTGAAGGGGTTTCTGGCTTTTTTTTTACGAAAGCAACAACTATTTCAGTTCTTGAACTCACTTACCAGTTGGTAAAACAATGGCCATCCATAGTATAATAGGCTCTGAGCAAAATTCATGCACTTCAATGCAAGCGTGTCCCATGCAGAAGGAAACCAGGCACATTAATCCCAAAAAAACCGTGGTATCTCTTTGCTTCATTCCTTTTCCGAGAAGACCGCATATCTAAGAAATAGTTTAGGATAAATTAGAACGCGGTTCTTACAAAAAGGCAGTGTCATTTTGATTCGTGCATTTGTCGGTGTTATCGCGATTATAAACATTAGATCCATTTAATTCATTGGGTTAAAGTGGTAGATGTTTTTTTCTACGTGCGCTTGCATTTAGACAAGCAAAGACAAAACTTCGTAATCAAACTATTGGAACACATTAAAGATAACAGGCAATTCCGTTAGTTGTCGGGTTTGGTACGTTGCGTTTCCTACCTACTCCGCCTATCAAATCCAGTTCGCCTTCCTATTTTATTAATTGTCTTCGTTTCTATTGATTGAACTACAACTACGATAAGCCAAATTTATAGTTTTAACACTTCACATAAACACTGATTATTACTGGTTCTTTCGACCACTGCATAGACAAAAATTTTAGCTGAGGTAGAGAACGCCGCTTGCGAAGTTAGTTCATACAGAGAACTTAACGTAAGGAACTCCGCAAATGCTGAACCAGCCTAAACCACTATATACACAGGATTCAAGTAAAAAGTATGTAACAAACGTGAATGGTAATCAAGAACAACAAATGGAGTTTCAATGGAGAGTTAAATGTTTGAAAGCGCGGTGTGGTCTTAAATGAACTCGGAACGTTAGTTGCCTGCTTAGCATATTAAGATTGCTGCTGCGAAGAAAAAGGCAATATAGCCGTCAACAGGTTACATAGCAACAGTTGATCTGCTTACCTTCCTAATTCTTTCTGGTAGTAGTGACCAATCTAAATCATGTTCATAACATTTTAGTAATGCCGTGTCCAAACTTTGCATTCGATTCGCCATGACGACTTTCCTTAATGTTGACGATATCACAGTGAGAGTTAACTGATGCTTATGATGCCCTTGATTTATGACATTTGCTTAATTTACTGGGCGTGCCCTGTTGCACTAATAAGGAAGCGCGGGAAGTCTAAAAATAGTTAGGATGCGCGCGAGGCCTAAAAATAGAATGCAAATGATGATATTCCTGTCAAAGCTCATATAACTTCAGCGGGATCTGAGAGAAGTAGAGGGAATCTAGGCAAAGTTTTCGTTTGAAAAATGTGTTTTAGGAACACCAGCTGTTTTAGAAAGTGTTTTAGGAAAATCGTCCGCCATTCTGAGTTTTGTCTGAGTCATGACGTCACTTGCGTCCTTTCATATTTACTGAAACACCGCGTGAGTAATTCCGAATATTAGCTTTTGCTGAGAGGAATAGGAGGAAAAAAAAAACACTAAACCTGCATTTAAATGTTGTTTTAGGAACACTTGTTTACGTATTTGAACTAGCTTCAAATATTCCGCGTTTCGCTATTGTAAACCTTGGGTTTCGACAATGTGTGAAAAACATTGCCTAATGAAGCATGTCCATATTTAAAGCACTCAAGGGGATGCTTTTGTTTTAATGGTTTAAAAAAAATTGTTGTGTTTAATTAGTTGATTGGTATTGATTTCGGGTAAAAAAGCACGCGGTTAATCACCACATAATGTCTTGTGTGCTGAAATTAATTGGAGAAAAATGAGTATTAAAACGTCATTCCATGTTGTTTTGAAACACTTGCTTACGCATTAGAACTAGCTTCAAATATTCCATTCCGTTTTCTTTGCCTGAGTTTGGTTTTTGTATAATGCACTCACGCATTTCGCTATTGTTAAACTATTTGTTTTTCGCAACTTGGGTATCGTCAATGTGTGAAAAACATTGCCTAATGAAGCAGGTCTTGTTCAAAACTTTCAAGGCGGTGCATGCGTTTTAACGGTGTCCAATAATTTGTTGTGTTTTATTCCTTTTTCGGTATATTGATTTCGGGTAATATCCATATAGTTTCTTGATTTAGAAGAGTCAACGGGTGTCATTGAAATATAATTTTTTTTTCCGTGTGCTTTTGGGAAATGATTTCTAACTCGACGAATCCTATGCAAGTGTTTTTTTTTTTTCGCAATGACTTTGTTTCATTAAATATCCTATTAACTTTTTACTTACGTGAATGCATTCCACTTAAGTTATTTCGGCATCTTTAATTAAGGTAATTCTTGGGATAACAGGAACAACTAAATAGAAAAAATTGTTGATTTTGCTTTTGTAAATGTGGTGGCTCCTAAAGGAGCCTTTCTTTTATAATGCCTGCGGCGTTAGCAATATTTATTGCTTTCGGTTGGCAGGGCTTTTTCTCCGTTGTCCTTTTTTTGTGTCACCCGAGGAAGGCCGTTGAGATAAAGATGCTTGCGGTAATCAAGATCGTAATAAAACCAAATCGGAGCTTTGGAGTCTGCGTTGTTCAGAATGAAATCTATTTGCCGGGCCCTTTTCTCGGCGGTGGCATGTTCTGCCCAAAACTGGGACAGCATAATCCATCTCTTCAGCAGGTAGGGTGAGCAACCATTACCTAACAGAAAGAGCACCAGCTTGAAGGTATCTCTGTCGCCTATGGGCTGCTTCCAGAAGGTTAACTGCATGTCACTAGGCCACCATTTCACCGGGAAAAATGCATTCCCATTGATGTCTTTGAATAACTCTAATCTTTCGTGGATGATTTCTGTTTTGGACAGGTAACGTAATGTATCGCGGTATTCTGCCAAAGTGGACATTTTGGTATGAAATGACTTGTTATAAGTACAAGGCTTTTAAACGTATGGCAATTCAGTTGGTCTTAATAGACCAATTTCGATATATGAAAATTCAGCCTAAAAAATTAGACCTCAGTACGAGGCTCATGGGAATAACTACAGAGTTTGTAGGGTTTACTCCCAAGAGCCTAGTATTGAAGTCTATTGTCTTAGACCGAATTTTAATATGTCGAAAGTGGTCTATTGTTGCGGATCGAGCGCAGAGAGCGAGCAGCAACATAAACATGATTTAAGAAGAAAATATAGAGGGGAGTAGCAATTCTCGAATTCACCACTTTTTACCACAGCGCATCGCATTTAACCAGACTGCATCCATAGTGCATGGCGCCACGAACAACACGAGGAATGTCACACCGTCGGGCGGTTCTTGATGCAGCACGTGATAGTTTGTAAATCTGGACGATTAATTGTGATCTTAATTTTAAGCGTGGTCGAATTCTCAAAATAAGAGAAATGGTCGTTACTGAAGATTATAGAATAATTGAACCAAGGCAAAACGGTACAATAGCACAATTATCTGGAATATAGCACAAGATAATTCGATTTTCTCAATCTGTATTTACTCGAAATCAAGAAAATACGAGACTGCCGGACATGGAGTGTTTTGAAAAGAATTTGTCCGGAAGCTAGCAACGTGATTTGACAGGGTGTTCAACGCAAGCACTGTTAGTTAAGTGCGGCACTGTGTTACTCAGTAAGCAGGCATATCGCAAATTTAAACTGGCTTGTCAATGGCTCAGTGCGTTCAAATAAATCACATTCTGAACCAGAGATTTTTGGCACGGGTAGCTATACAAATATGACCGACACGGGAAACTGCGCAATAAAAGGCTATGGCACCAAGGGTATCTCACTTGTTACACTAAGTCAAAAAGCTTTCTATAAGCTAGGTATTGCTGTGAAAATAACATTTCAGATCATTCTATTCAACTTACTTTAATCACAAGCTATAATTTGAAGAGTTTCCTTCACAAAAAATTACTGACCATTAACTATATTTTCATTATGGTTGTCTAATACATATAACATTAAAAACAGAAATCGCCAGCGGTTCATGTGCTTTGTAATGTGGGCAAACTTGGACAACCAGGAAAAAAGCTGTTCGCACACTTCAGTATTGACATTCTGAAATCCAAAAGCAGAAAGAGGTTATTATATCAAAATGAAACAATTTATATATTTGATTTTCACTCCATGTAATAATTTAC
>BLAZ01000527.1:383742-386242 GCA_014633955.1 Acropora tenuis
AAGGCTTGTACCCAGAGACCCTTTGCCATGTCCAATAGCTCTTTTCGCGGTTCGCAACACCGCTGAATACAGTACTGCAGACGAACGCGAAGTCGAGGCAAATTCGGGCTAGAAAAAACATGGCGGCCTCGTGTTCTTCTTTAGGGACTTCCGATTCTGCTTCTAACGATGGCTTTGGCAATTTTATGCGCAATCTCGAAGAAAAATTGTCCGAAGAAATTGATAGGAATTACTTTAGCCGGCAGAAAGGAGTTGTTTTGAGAAAATATTTAGTACTACATGGCGTCCAAACAAGTGATCTGGGTAAAACGTACAACAAGGAGCAACTCTCACGTCTCGCATTCCAAGCCTGGAAATTACGCTTGCAAGAAATTTCTGCGGACAGCGAAGATACGTCAGAGCTTATTCTGTCCAAACACGATACACCAGATAAGGGCCGTCTGCCGCTGGTGTCGTCGATCAAACAGGGATGGTCGAGGGATTTTTCAAATGCCCCAACATTTACTTACGCAGATTTGTACAACTACATGATCATGAAGCCAGGTTACGATCACAATGGATTAAAAGCCTACAAAGGCTTACAGGGCTATAAACTTTACGAGGCGGGTCACGTCGTGAATCTCCAGCAAGTGGTCTTGAAAGATTTTAACTATAGCTTTATTAGATTTCAGGTTAGTTCAGATAGTTTATAGCATAAATGATCATTATTTAATGCAGCTTAAACAACTTGGAAGGTTTAGAAGAAAAGCTGATATTAAATGTTGATCAGTCCGAAGCAGATAATTTCTAGCTCTGAATGTTTAAAATCTAAGTAGCTAAAGAAAAAAAAAGGACAATTAATATTAATCTAGAAATTGCCAAACTATTAAAAAAATTGAACCACAACATCAACAGTGTGTTAAAGCTTCTATGTCAATTTAAGATAAAATTGTTGCAAGTGATTAAAAGCTATTGTCTGAATTGCAGTGCATCATAAATAATATAGCTGGGTTGCTGTAAATGAAGCACTCTACTTTGAACCATTCCAAAGCCTAACTGGTCAATTTATTTAGGTGTGTCCAACAGAAAGAAAGAAGACATGGAATGGTAAACCATATTATGAAGGGTGGATTATCTTAAAAATGTATGGAGAAGTTTTATCAGGTTTTTGTAACTGCTTTGGTGGAGCGGATGGGGCATGTAGACATTTGTCAGCAAGTTTGTTTGATCTTCAGAACACAATAGCAAAACAAAATGATCTACTTTCGTGTGCAAGCAAACCCTGTGTCTGGATTCAAAAGAAAAGGGATTTGGCTTCAACTCCAGCCTTCAAATTAAAGTTAGGAAAAAAGAAGGACAACCCCCTGCTGGATCAAATTGAAAGCCACCAATTTGATCCCAGGCCTCATTCAGTCGTTGCATCTTGTGAAAAGAGGCAAAAACTCCTCCAGCATGCAATACATGACATTTCTCCTGAAGCTGTTTGCCTAGATATACTTCCTGCAATTATCCCAGAAGCAAATCCTCTTCAAGAAGACTTTTCTGTTCAACATGATATCAATGTTATAAAAGAGGAGGAAGCTATCATTACACCACATGCTCCTTGCATGTCTGATATAATAAAGGAACTTAAGACAGACATCAAGGCACAAAACTTAACAGAAGATGAATATTTAGAATTTGCCAAGAATTATGTTTTGAACTACAAAGTCAGCAAAGACCAAAGAGAGGAAATATCATTGATTACTGTGGGTCAAAGTAGTAATTCAAATTGGTTTAAGCATAGAATTGGCCGTATTACAGGTTCGGTGGCACATAGAGTGCAAACTAGGAGAGAAAGAACTGATCCTACAAGCTTAATCAATGCCATAATGGGTAAATGTTCTTTGGATGATGATAAGCTTCCTGTACAAATTAAGTATGGACGAAATCATGAAGATGATGCAATAGAACATTATGTTTCAATTGAGAGGTTAAATTCGCCAAAATTTTCAGTTAGGAAGACTGGGCTTCATGGTACACTCAGATGCAGATTGAAATGGCAGCATGTGAACTTGAGGAAGGTGTTCTTCTCATTTACAATGACAAGGGTATTTGTATTGTGAATGTACCATTTGATAAAGACTTTTGGCTTCATTTGAGGGAGAAACTAAAAACATTCTTCCTGGAGTTTGTTCTTCCTGTTTTGTTAAGTTAAATGTTTACTTTGCTAGCTTGGGGTGCAGGTTGCAAATAGCTGCACAAATCATAACAACATTGTCAATTGTGTGTTTAACTTTTAGAGGAATCACCTTTTGCAAAATTGTTCGAGCTTGTAGTGGTGCTGGTCACTCTTGAGACTTTACTTATTGCTTCGCAGCACTTCCTTTTCACTTCAACCGAGGGTGATCGTGATCTTGGCGCTTTACGCTTTGTCGTATTCTTGTTGAAGCGAAGCGCCATCGCGGCATCATTATAGATGGTTGGAACTGGATTTGCCTTACAATATCCTAATCCTCTTTGGAAATGAACGGAACAAACC
>BLAZ01000527.1:398742-401242 GCA_014633955.1 Acropora tenuis
CACTGTTCGCCATGTTGCTCCTCTAAGCGGCCAAAATTCCTTCTTCAGCAGAACCACGGGCACTTTTTTATTTTTTCGGGTTCGGAGCATAAACTTCCTGATTGTTGATGTTGTCAGTTTCCTTGTAATTGATAAATAATCATTGAACAAGGAACGGTGAAGGCTGTGCTTAAAACATACAATCGCCCAGCTTGGGCCCGCGTGCCCTCTTGGTCTGGTGAAGTATATTTTCACCAGTAGATACAGTTGAATTAAAAACCTGGGAGAGACTTATAACGTGGCAAGCCAAATGTTTGCTTCCAATGTCCGTCTGGTTCAAAAACTCCTCTGTGATAAGTGATAAGTCAATATTTATACAGGAATGTCCAGTTTAGCAAAGCTAGTTTAAATGGAGTCCTGTATATGTAGTAATTATGATTTTTTTCTTTCATCGAAAAGAGTAACAATAGGAAAGGCTGATTTTGCCAGTTTTGTTCCTGTGAAGGTTTTGTTTACTATTTTTTCTGCCACGAAAAACTCGAATTTGCTGCTCCAAAGCGTTTTCATCTTGTGCTTGGCCGAATTGAGCTGGTTTAACACAACTGTGACGTAATAAATCGTGTAGAGGACAGCAAGGCTTATGGTGGACAAGAGGAAAAGAGAGTCAGGTGAGATGTATTGTGTGGCTGGTAGCCGAAATGCCGTTAACTACATTAACAAATCAGGCATTCCAGGAAAAACGATGCATTAGATGAGTCTTTACGGCAGAAGTGGATTTGGTTTGTCCGAATTCCAGGAAAGATTTAGTCCCTAGCAAATCTTCAGCTTTGTGTTTTGCACACTTGGATGACAGTTTCTTTCATGTCATGGAAATCCCTTTGTTTGATGACTGTGGAAAAACAAATATGCCCAAGCGGCATTTGATCTGCGGATCAATTCCTTGAAAAGTTACTGCGGTCCCTTATACTTCTCCTCGGCCTCACGATTTTCACTTATACCGTTGTGGGTGTTTTGAAAACGGATGTCTAGGTACAGGTTATATTTGCATGTAACATCGATTGTTTTATGGATCAGCTCTTCTAGTGTGCATTGTCACAACGCCACTTAGCAAATTGTAGTTTTGCATCCAGCTGCAATGAGGCAGTTATCAGTTCTTAATTTATACAACTTTGCAGTTAATAGATTCAAAACTAAATTACAAAACCTAATCAGCACAAAAATCGATTGTTCTTTCTATTGTCGTGTGCTTTTTATGTCATATTTCATAGTTACACGTGCAAGGGAGTATTCAACTTTTGTGATACGCTTAATGTGTTCGATACTGCCATTGAAGGTAAGTTTCTTACAAGCAGCTGCAATTTCCTGGCAGCACGTATACTCCAAGGCAACGACCAAATTTTCCTTGTGCACTCGCCACATGCATACGTGCATGAGTGGAGACAGAGAAATTACAAGTCACAGGGCTTGAACTAAGAATGCCGCCTTCCACAGGTAGTGATTACTAGCCAATCATTTATGGAAACTTCATCTTGGAATGGACCACGTAAAATAGAGAGACAAAGTCCGTCTTGGTCGTTTTGATCTTCTTCACTTTCATCACTCGAGTGTGCCAGAGGTTCGCTCATGTATGGTCGAGCGATGCTCACCGTTTCAAATTCTCCAGATTCGCTGCTTTTAAATGAGCTCTCGGTCAATGAGAAATCAGCCAGGGACATAACTTCATCGTCTGAAGGCATTTCTACAATATATCCTAAGTCAATAAGCTTTCACTAAATGGAGAAGACAGCGCTATGCGATTTATTACGTCACAACAACGAAACTCGTTACCAGTCTTCGAGGACACAAAATTTTTGTAAAATGTTTACTGCTTCGAGAGGCCAAAAAAGTCCTTTTTCCTGCTTTTCAAGAAATGTGACCTCTCACGCGAAAACATACACTAGCGGTTTTGCGTTGGATAGCTAGAGCCGTTGGTTACCCGTTGCGGCGCTGATGAAAGCATTTCAAACGCCGTTGGGTTTTTTCTTTACCCGTTAAAGGCCTTGAAAAAAGACCTTGGGTTATTTTTCCCAACGGTTGGAAACGTTGGAAAAAGCTGTGTGGTATTTTTCCTTTACCCGTTGAAGGAGCTGAGAAAAGCTGCTGGGAAGATTCGTCCTACCCGTTGCTAGTGCCGTAAACTTGCTTTACTGTTCCGATTAGGATGCAACCAGTCAAGCATGACGTTTCCGGTGGAACAGAGGCTCTTTGTAGCAAAATGAAGAAACGAAAGAGATTTAACCGTTTTTGAAACTTATAACCCGGCTACACTGAATCGTAAAAAAAAAACAAAAAAAATAAAAACAGTACTTTGGATGAAACGAAAAGTGCAAAACTGCTAAGAAGAGCCGAGGCACCACAGCAAGTAACAAATGAAACAGGAATCTTGGCATCATGGTTACGAACAATGAGATTTAGAAAACTTTATTTTCCTTTCAACGTCAATATTTGAATGCCCACATAATTTCACTTATGCAGAAGTTCG
>BLAZ01000527.1:408742-413742 GCA_014633955.1 Acropora tenuis
CGTATTTCTCTATTTGCTATTGTAGTATAACTTTTCTTTGAAATGAATTTGTAATTGATAATACACTCTACATCCCCCCTCTGAAGAAATAGAATTTATAATGTAGTGGGGATCTTTATGTAAGTACGTCCTTTCCGTTGGGGAGGCATGGATGTTTTTTGGAACTGGCATACTAAAATTTTTGCAATGGTTTGCAGCCCAGTGGCATATAATATATCATCATACATGCAATGTCAGGTCTGTCATGGCGAGTGTCTTAATTCTTTTAATTGTGCCCTTCATTTAACAGCTCTGGCTATTTACACCAGAAGCCCTGCTGCATTTCGTGCAGTTCGCAGCCTTGGAATACTCCAGTTACCATGCTGCAAAGAGCTTCAGCGAATTGTTAGCTGCAATGCAGATGGTCCCGGAATCCATGAGCAGTATATTGCTAATCAAAGTGAAGCTTACCAAACCTTTTGTGAAAGTAAGGTGGCCTCTGAAAGGAAAAAACCGCTTGGAATTGGAGTACTGATTTTTGATGAAACGAAGGTCAGTGGAATGTTATTTTCAAATAAGCATACACTCATGAATCCAAAGCGTTGCATATCTGTTTTAAAACGATAATTTTGGCTAAACATGAATGTTCAAATGCATGTAGCTTATTTATAAAAAGATCTCTTCAAATGTGAACATTTTCAGCACATCTTATGTCAGAGTGAGCTTTTTCCTGACACTGAGAAATAGCACTAATGGGTCATGCAGTGATTTTGGATTCTTCAGCCCAGGCTAAAATTCTTCATGTAAACTTAGCCTAATATACTGGGTTTGGATTTGCCATTTAATCACCCCTGGCCATCAACCTTTTTCTCTCTTAATTTTGACGACACAGGTGCAGTCCAAGGTTGTCTGGAATTCAATGAATTCAACAATCAAAGGTTATGCCATGAGTCCAGATGAACTCCCTTGCTTACATGATGTATTCATGAGTATAGGAGAAGATTTTGACCAACAAAAAACCTCTTACATACTCCAGTTTTTATGGAGGGACCTAACATCCAAATTTGATGTCATTGGTCCGTACTTTACATGTGCTGGTTCCTGGGACCACAAGTTTCTTCTGGAGTGTATTATGAGGACGATACAAGCCTTCACCTTGTATAATTTTCGAATTCGAGTCCTTGTGTGTGATGGAGCATCTTCTAACCTTGCACTTATCAAACTGCTGTGTGGCTATGAACATGAGCAGCTGCCACTGAGTGATGGTGAGGACCCATTTGCAGTCTCGGCATCATTTGAAAACCCGTATGAGGGTGATGAGGACAAGAGAGTGTATGTTGTAATTTGCCCCTCTCACCAGGTAATTTGACTTAATTAATTAGTTCTTTTTTCTATGCAAATGAATTACATTGACAACTCACACTACATGCTCACATGTATAATTGAGTCCTCACTGGATTTACAGATCAGTGATCGGAACTTTGAAATGTGCTACACATAATGACAATAACCCTGTTTTGGTAGTCATGCAACTCAAAAACAATATTGATTCACTTCTTACCCTCCGGTACTCTGTGTTTAAAAAGATTCTATTGCTAACCATTAATGCGATTAAATCACACTGAAAAAATGGGCTATTTGTGGATATATATGCCTGTTTCCACTCCGATTTCAGAAGAAAATGTTGGTGCCAATAACCATGTATTTTCCTATTTTCAAATGAAATCTGGTTCAACATTTCTTAATTGAGACATGGCTGTACAGAATTAAGCTCCTGTGGCAAGTTTTGTTATTAGTGGGCAATTATTAAGTACTTTTTAATCCCTTATTCTTACTATTGACTTTTACAGCTCAAAAACAATATTGCTGCCCTGTATAGCTCAAGATCAAGGGGTACTAAATCTTTCCAAAACAATGGTGTCCAGTTTGGTTGGCAACCTATTATTGATCAGTACGTGCGTGACCAGACAAGAGTTGAACAAAATTTGGCAAGAAGAGTTCCTGGACTGCGTTACAGCTTTGTTCACCGAGACAGCTGGACTCGCCTAAATGTCCTTCCAGCAAAGATCATGCAGGTAGGTGTGCTGTATTTAGATGGGAGAGTCATGGAAAACAACGTTGATTGTACAAAACAAATCATCTAAGCAGTTCTTTTCTTGCAAAATAAAACACAATTAAATGGATATTAAGAAATTTTTGTTTGAAAATTTCTACGAAAATGGTCAAATTCAGGTCATGGATAACTTTGACAAGTCATGGAAAAGGTTATGCAAGTAATACAATTTCAAAAGCCCAAAAGGGTATGAGCCCTGTGTTATTGGGTATGTTATATGTTTCTTTGTTGCATTCGTTAATTTAAATCATTGTGTCATGCCCCCAAAGCAACGGTACATGATCAGCGCACTCCAGGAACATGCAAGAAAGCCTCCAATGCCTGTGGATGCACCAATGGTGGAGATGACGTGTAACTACTTGGAAGCTTGTCATCTCATCTTTGAGAAGGGAACACTGAGCCATATGACTATTTCACCCAAATATCAACGAGTTCTTGAAAACATCAAGGAGGGCTTCTGCTTCTTTAAAGATTGGTCCACATGTCACCAGAACACCGGTAAGAGCACAACAAGAATAAATAATTTTGGTTGCAGCATTTTATTCAGTGCAATGTGGGTGTGTAATTCAAAAAAAAAATATCCATAATCCAGCCATATGAGGTTCTTCCTGGAACAGGGGTGTGGGAATCACTAAGGCTGAAAACTGAAATTTTCAAATGGATATGGGGTAAAGGGCAGGGGGTTCTTAAGAAAAATCCCTGCAATGCACAGTAGACAAAAATTTAAGTTGTTTCATGAAAACCCTTCTTTGTTGAGTCCACTTGATAAAGAGTATATTTTCTACATATAGTGTGGTATGGCAATTAGTTTACAGTACATTGTTGTAGGGAAGTGCCGTGGCTTAATGTAGTGTTCTGGACTCTGGACCGAATGGTCTGGGTTTGAGTTCTGGCTGGGGCACTACCTTGTGTTCTTTGGCAAGACATTTTACTCCCACAGTAGCTCTCCACCCAGGTGTATGAATGGGTACCTCTGGGGGTAACCCTGCGATGGACTAGCATCCCATCCAGAGGGGAATAAAAAATACTTCAAGAGTTGCTTCACAGAGAGAAAAGCCAGATGACCTGCGACTCTGATGGGCCACTTGGCTTGTATAAAGACTTTACGTACCCAACCTACATTGCTGTGATATACATTCTGATAGCAAATCATGTAAGAAGGAATTGTTTGAATGTTTCCCATTATTGTTATCTTCAGAGTATCATGATAACAGCAAGAAAGCTAGACAAAGCAAGTTCTTAGCATGGCAGGTAAAACACTCACAAAATAAGATTATTATTATTATTATTATTATAGCTGTTGTGGTTAGTCTTATCAATCAGTGTATGCGTACCCTGTAAGCATACAGCTGTTATTGAAAGGCCAGCGAAAGAGCATTTTTAAAATGTTCAACTCAAACTGTACAGTTTTGTTAAGTGAGAAAAAACTTATTTGATGCATGTTATACAGAAACCAGCAAATTACGCTTTGCTAAACTTCAAAGTTAGATTCTGCAGTCTATAACGAGTATTTCAATCTAAAACTTTTTTGTTTATTTAATGCTACTTTGCTTTTTTCAAAGACATGGGACCTTTTGCGATTGATGGTATATGGCTTCCTGGGATTCAGTGAATGGTTCCTAACAGCCTATCCTAATTATTTTATCAGTCCACTGCGCATTAATGGTAGTGCCATTGAGTCCATTTTCAGTGTTCTAAAATTCTCAGCTGGTGGTAACCTTTCTGCAAGCAACTATGGATCTTTTCGTGGAAGAGTCATTACTGGTAGAGAGGTTATTACCAATACCAACTCAGAGCGAGGCTATCGTGATGATGTCATCCTAGTATCTGGATCGATCACATCAAGTACTGCAGAATCAGGGACATCTTACTCTGTGCGACTGGTTTATGATCCTTTTGGAATACAAGACATGAAGCAGTTTTGTCTTTCAGCAAACCTCAGCCAGTCATCTATCGGTGGCCGTCAGGGAAGCAATGCCTGTACAATAATAGCGTCACTTGTTGGATATCATTTTGTCAAACTTGACCTGCCAGAATTAACCTTGAGCACCTTACCAAGTCAGTGGTTTGATGTTCTTGTTGATTCAATGCTTTCAGGTAATGCTCTCCATGACCTTCTCTTTGACGGGGAAGCCATTAACCTTGACATTGAAGATGCCGTTGAGAGCTGTGGAAATGATCTACACATTGCTAGTTATGATCAACCAATTGGATTTGATTTGCGCTCTAGTGACTTGTCACCTCTGGTTCAGACAATACAAGCACAGGCTACCCATCATCAACGGCAAGCAGCTGTCCTTATCTCTGGCTTTAAAAGTGTAGCACTTTTGATCTGGGAGACTGGGGCTTTTGCTATTTTTGATTCTCACATGCATGCTCAGTTTGGAGCTATAATGTCTTATGCACCAGCAGGTCCAACAAGTAGTACTGGCATTGCCTCTTGGCTTTCCAAGACGGTACAAAAGTACTTTAACGGATCTTTGGGTTTGTGTACCCTTACATTTGTAACATACGATTGTACCTAAATAACAAAGACATTAATATGGGGGCTTGCTTTTGCAGACCACAGTGTACATGTATGATGTGAAACAATCCGGTTTCTGAAGGAAATCTGCAAATTGTAAATGTCTATTCACAGGACAATTAATATGCATTTGCATTCTTATAGTTTTTGAAATGATATTTGCAGTCAGATCTTCTTTAGTTGTTAATCTATTACATGTATATATCATCAATCAAGATTGTTGTTATGGATACAAATGGTCCTGATATTTTCCCTTCAAGGTACTGAACAGAAAAGTTACATAAACAACCACAATGCCAGAAAATTACTTTAACATTTAAATCCTTGCAATACTTGGTGATAATAGATGAAATTTTCTTTCTGGTATAAGATGACTAGAAACCG
>BLAZ01000527.1:459006-461506 GCA_014633955.1 Acropora tenuis
CATAAACAAATTACTAATTGGCCTACTCCACGTTTTCTGACATGTCATGTAGTTTTTTGGAAGGAAGTCAACAGAGCCAGCCGAGAGAGGGCTTTGGGATGACTTCCTCCCTCAAAGATTTTCATTTGGTTAGGCGCAGTGAATAATGTGAGGATTCTTTCGCAGTCATTGAAATCGTTCTAAGGCCGTTGACGCACAGTTCAACAGTTGTAGATAAACAAATGCTACAGCTTTAGTTGAAAAAATGTTGAACAGTATGTCATGCCGTGTTAAATGTTGAAATAGACCATTTAACATTCTGAACGTTGTACAACGATGTTGAACAAAAATAGAGACCAGCCCTCTTCCTTTCAATACGTTGCGTCGTTCAACATTTGTTCCGTACCAAATGTTGAACGATGTTGAACCTCTTCGAGATAGATCATATGTACTTCAGCAACTTGGCTGGAGCGTCTCCTTGCATACCCGCGCTAATGAATGAGACGAATTCTGTTATTCTAATCGAAAAACTATTGTCTTTATCGTTTACTTGTAAACCTTTTTTCTTTTTTATTTAGAAGGCTTATAACTGGTAAGCCACCGGCTAGTCGCTAAGTTTTTCCACAAACTTGAAGGTTCCCCTTTTCCTGGTCAAATCATCGATTACCCACCCAATTTCGTTTTTTTATTTTTTAAGTGAATGTGAGTGACATTTATAATGCAGATGAAAAGAAACATTAAAATGTCGATTTTGCTATCTTTAGATTTCAATTATCGCTTTTCAGCATTGTGTGGTTCCAGAAAATATCCTTACCCCCCCCACGGAAGACAATTGGAAATTCCAAGGGGGAGGGGGGGGTTAAAGGGCGGGGGTTTCGTGGGAAACTACTTTTCCAAAGGGTGAGGAACCACGTACAAAACATTGAAAGCAACATACGATCGATCCGAAGTGCAAAAACATACTCACGTACGTTGTTTTGAAACAAAAGTCACTATTCCTGGCCATTGAGATAAAGTTAACATTATAAGTTTTAAGTTTCTGTTTTTCTTTGAGTTAGCTAGCGCTACAACCTCCCGAAGCTAGGAACTGAGTCAAAACGATTTAAAATGGCGGTCTCAACTGGAGTCTCGTACTCAGACTTCCGGCTTCCTCCCAACACTTCCGTTCACTTGAGTATCGCTTTTCGCAACAACACATTTTTGATAGGATACATGCCTCATTGGGAAAACTCATAGAAAATGTGAAGATACGCAAGTTCCCACCATCTCAACACGTGCATGCAACATTTTCTTTTTTGTGGGTGGCATTTGATATTTTCATAGTTAGTACTAACTATGATATTTTAGAGCCATGGACAGGAACTGGAAGGCAAATTTTCTCTTTTTTGAATAAAAGGATCGCGGCCTCGGGGAACGAGATTGTTGAGGTTTAGTCCATGACTTCAAATTGCAAATTCTGAAACAGGGGTTTTACCACTTATTAGACAAAGTAAATCGCGCCTAAAACAATAACTGTCGCCCTCTGGGGTCCGTCCATTGCTCGAAGGCAAGCTGCAAATTTCTGTGAGGCTGGGTGTTGTTTGCTGGCGAGAATGAGTGGCGGAGGGTTTGCGGCATCGTTAGTAAATGTTAAGACTGCACTTAGATCGCCAAAACTAATTTATAAATATTGGTATGGATTATTTTGGCGTCAAATTATCACTCGTATTATCATTATTCACGGTTGTTGGAGTTCTTTCGTTCCAATTTCGTGCTCAACCTTCAGAAGGCCCGGCTACCTAGCTATTGTAGTAAATCGTGACGATGTTCATGAAACCTAGTTAAAATATTGTGTTAGTAAAGTTTTCGGTCCTTAGATAAGAATCAACCCAAAGAAACTGACAAAATATGTAGACAAAGGAACCTTGTAAGTTTCGTTTTATTTGCTATCCTTTGCAAAGTTGCTTAAGCGAGTGAAACGTTCTCATCGGAGTTAGCACGAAAACGTACGTGGAACAGTCGAGGTTTTAAATCAGTTTAAATTTTCAGAAATTTTGCAACCCAGATGTTTAAACTCATAATCTTACATAAAAATAACACGGCCATGATTTGCCAAAATGATGGCGAAGAAGCTAAAAGTATAAGCTTAACAAAGCGTTGTATTTTTATTAAAGGTAAGCTTAATGTTTCCAGTGTCGTAACCGCATTTACGTAACCAACTTAGTGTTCACTTGCTCCTTTTATAAGTACAAATGTCACTTTGATTTTCTGAGGGTGGTAAGAAGTCCCCGATTAAAATTCTGGAAATTCCTGGGGGGAGGGGGGCTCATCAAAGACCCCCTGGAACGGAAAATCCTGGGGGGTGGGGGGGTGCAAATCAAAATGTCTTCCGTGGGGGGGTATGGATATTTTCTGGAAGCACACATTCGTGTTAGAGCCCGTCACCAACGTTACCACACAATTCCTCGGGGGCCCTGAAGTAACTTTTCATAACAGTTCAATTATTAATCTTAAGTTGATACATAAATGCCCTCTATAAAGT
>BLAZ01000527.1:466506-469006 GCA_014633955.1 Acropora tenuis
TGATTGTTTTGCCATTTTTTCTTCTACGCCATCCGTAAGTTTCATAAGTTTTTCAACCAGACATGAGCCGCTTTTTGTGTTACTTCGATCTGATTTTTGTCGTAACGCTGTGGGCCAGTGTCCAAATTTATGAATATAAATACTAGATATAGCTCTCACTAAGTGCCAACAAGCAACCATACAAAACAAATACTAATTGGTAATTGTAAGACTCAGAGTCATGTTATGTGCACGGCATTTTTTTGTAGTCAAGTATCCAAGACAACTTGAAATGTCTTAAATTGTTATGTGAATTTAAGAAATAGATTCCATGTTGCAGTGCGTCTATTCAGTAGTTGATCACAGCTGACGACAAAGAGTGGTAAGAACAAAAAAGTGGCGATCAGAATCATGCGGGCTTACGTCACAAACTCTGCAAGCTGCGATTGATCTGTTGCAATTTTCACTACGTCATTGGAATGTCAGGAATCTTACCTTACACTCAGGAATCTTACCTTACAAATCACTCGATATTTTTTCGCCTGCACAGTACTTTCGCACGGCTCTATAATGATGCCGCCTCACCAGCCTCGCGTCGTCGCTCGGCTGGCCCGTTGGCAATAACATCGAGAAGAGGGAATGAGTAGCTTTACCACGCAAAAATATTAACAATACGAAACAATTATTAAGTGGCTAGGCATGAACGTGAACAAAGGAAATGATAGAAATTTCCCATTACTTTCGTCCAAACTTTGAGAGATATCATGTAAAACACACTGCTAATCGAGATAGCGATTTGTTCAGGCGTCCTGACTGCTCACTACAACGATCGACCTCAAAAAGCCTCGAACTTCAATTATGCGAAATAATTCTATGACCCCCATGGACTGACAAATTAACTGGAGTTTGACACAAATACAATACTATTGCATGATCGATCTCGTATCTCATAATGTGTGTAAGCGCTCACCGCAGGACATGAAGGAGGATATAAAAAGGAAGCTTTTTAATGTGTTTGACAATTACGTATTTATATCAAACGGTCAGTTGGCCAATCCCTGATGGTGTGTGCTCTATGATTCAACTTGTGCCGACAGAATCTAAAGTGACACACATGAGGGCGGTAGAGTTTAGCATCCCACCTATGCTTTTTGAAAAGCTACTTTCCCCCACTGATATCAAAGTTGCAAATAGATTTCAAGCTTGATGACTCATCAAAACTAAAACGAATTGTGTTCCAATTTCACGTTCCGTTAAAGCTCACAAATGTCGCAGTGTTTCAGCATTGCCAACAGTTGCAAAGCGGTTGAACTCGCGCTTGTCCAACGACCAGATTTGTGGAGAGCAATGTACAGTACAATCGCACGGTTATGGTTTCAATTCCCATTCAGGTGTGGGGTTTTTTTTTTTCAAGGCTTTGCAACTACTTAGTTCCAAACTAACTGCGATGATATCTTCACCCACAATTCCTAGTGGCTATGTGGCTGCAGCGATGATGATTTTGTTTCTAATTCCGTTGACAATCGTTGCCAGAAATGTTTTCAACTTTCTTTTCATTAAGTTCGGTGGATGATTCCATGTTATGTCCAATTCTATTCACAGGTCATTTTAACATTAAACTAAGCACTTTGCGTGAATGTACTACTAAGTGGCTTGATAGGCAATTGGACGAAAGAAGAGTGGAAAACATTTCACGAGAGGTGGAAGCTGACCCTGCTGTCATCCACAATGGTCAACCATGGTTGGCCATAGCGGTCGTTACTAGAGACGACCTGACAGGCGACAAGAATTTGATTCGTGGAGCCAAACTTGAATTAATAGGTGGTCTTCATCGTCATGCGGCAGTAAAGAAGGTAAGTAGTATAGTTTCCTTTTCCTTGGAAACTATGTTTAAGAGTTTTTACAAGACTCATAAATAAATTAAATAAATACGCAGTGATGAGAAACCTTTGTGAATTATAACCTATAAATAAATAAATAAATAAATAGAGATTGCAAAGACTGATCTTCACTTTGCAGAGTAAAACAAAAAGAACATTCGCTTGCAATGTGGAGACTACAAATCGCGAATATAATAAGTGACAAATATAACATCTAATGTCGACGACTCGTAACTTCAAATTACGGGTTGTAGCACGGAATGAGCAAGCGAAGAAGGCTTTGGAAAAGGTTTGGGTGAATATATACTCTTCAAAGCTGTCGGATGAAGAAGTTCATTGGCTGGCATCACGGCACAACACTGAAAACCACGGAAGCGAGCAAACGAAATGGTTCCAGCGTGTCACCACAACTAGGAAGTGGCTTTACCACATGAATGGAAAGAATTTCCATCAGGATGAGACTCCTGGATGTTCCAGGGAGTGGAAAAAGGCCTGCCAGAATATGTACTTGTCTAGCGATAAGGTATTGCGAAATAAGTTTCCTTTCATCAGCTTCGCTTTCCACAGTCAATGTAAAATATTGAGTAATTAAATAATGATCCAGAGAACCGTAGTTCTAAGTGGCAAATGAATGCTGCAAT
>BLAZ01000527.1:479006-481506 GCA_014633955.1 Acropora tenuis
ACACTTGAAAATAGGAGGGACTTGTAACGCTTCAACAAGTATGGCGATATCTTCCTTCTCCATGTGAAAATGGGCCTTACATTAATTAGGCCAGGTCTTTGTTTACAATAGAGAATTTACCATACAACGAGTGATGAAATGAGGGATTCTGCGGCATGTATGCTTTATACAGCAAGATTCTTCATCACCAATGACTTCTTTTTCCAAGTGCAATGAAAGGATTTCTTGCACTTCTTTAAAGGATCCCATTTTTCATTTTTTGTTGAGACAAAAAACCTTCAGCTTACCATGTCGATTGCAGCGGTGTCGCTAAACTTAAGCTTGTTTTTTCCCACGCTTACAACGCCATTCTCATTCAAGCCTTTGGCCCAGTCACCGCATTCTCAAAGCAGTCGTGTCCTCGATCTAGAGCTCACTAACAATGCGGCAAAAGTCAAAGACGTTATCTACTTACGAACACTCACGCCATCTGTAGTGCCCCGATCTCGATGACCATAAGGGTGCAAGGCCTGCCCTGCTCGCTGTACAAGGCTTTATGCCTCTCAGCCTTATCAAGTGAAATGCGCTCTCCTCCATATTTGCAAATGTTTTCTATGTCTGGTGAGGCAAAGACACAAATTCCCACTCCCTGAGGATCACTGTTTGTGTCATATAAGTAACACTTTTTTGAGTAAAATATAATTGTTAGTTTTCAGTGATAAGTGCTTGTTCCTTGGGAAAGCAAATATTAAATTCTTATTCCAATTGGTGGGTCAGGTTGGAGGATGACTCTGCCATTAAATTCTAGGGCAGGTTGTCCCCAGGGCCTTTGCAATTGAATTCCAGAATAGCCTAGGATTTCTCCAGACCTTACCGCTGACCATCGCAGTTAGTTTTAAGAGAAGGGTATTCAAGTACTGTGGGACAACACAGCGCCTTTTACTTGAAAATTTGTCTTGTCTCACCTTCTAAAATGCAGCCCTGTTAATTAGGGATTTGGTCTTGCGATGGAGACTGTGGCCACAAGGCTACGGCTTGACAAGTCTTCAAACATCTCATCGCTAGGGACAAATGTTTTATTGCTACCCTGTTTTACAGCCAGGCTTACCATTTGCATAAAAAAGGAGCATTTTGTGGTGTGTGTTTGTTTTAAAATAACTTGCCTCATATTTGTGAACTTTGGCATTTTGGTCCTTCAGGAACGAGAGGTAAATTCCAAGTGGTCCGACGTTTTTAGGTCACGCTTCTTAGTTTTCAATTCATCATGAATTAACTTTACAACGGGGAAAAATTATTTAAGTGTTCTTAAACATTCGTTAAACTCAGGATTAAGTCTCTTAAACATCATGTTTAATTTTCACTTATAATACAGCTTATAGTACCTTAATTTTGGTTTAACTGACATTAAACATGCTCAAGAAAGTTACATTTAAGATTGTCTTCTTTTTAAGTGATGTTTAATCGTAGTAAAGGAAACTTATTTGTAAGCGTTGTTTTAATGATCCATAAATGAATCTCATTAAACTTTTCGGAACTCATTTTTACGTGCCTTTTAACTAATGTACACAGAATTTCCTCAAATCAGTCTGTTCTTTGTTGTCATGTTTATGGAAATTCTGGCTCAAAATTTGCAGCTTCAATTTCTTTCATTAATTGGTATTGATGATTATATTGGATAATAATTTGTACCTCAGTCATTTTCATTATTCTTTTTAGCGACACCAACTCAGTCATTTACTGAAATGCCACTCATGTAGGTACACAGTAAGAGTTTCTTTTTCAAGTGTCTTTTATTCACAGGATATGATTATTATGATTAAATTGCAACTGTAATAAATAATCCTGTCAAATACCATGTATACATTTTACATAAAATTTTCCTATCTTCCAACCATTGATCATGTGTTACTGAAAATAGTCTGTAATAATAAAATGTTTGCCATTTCAAAAAATTGGAATTAAAGCATGCCTCTTGTAGGCTTAAATTAACAGAAGTACCCTTACATTTTTACAAAAGAAATGCCAAAATATACTCAGATTAAAGAGTGCAATGTCTGTACTGTTAAACTTTATAGGCTGGGCCTACATCTGTGCAGAGGGGCCATTATTGGCACCCCCTCTTTCCTTGAATAATTGAAACTGAATTTTATATATACCCTGTCTATGATTAAAATATAAACTTAAGTAGGCGATGAGTAATTATATCAATCATATTATTCTTAAGTGCTTAGTGTGAGAATAATTTGAGGCTTTCTGTTGATACTTGTCCCTTGGTATCTTTTTTCCTATTCAAGGCATAAGCACCTAGGCAAAGTCAAATGAAGTTACCCAAATTTCAACACTTCAATAAAGGAGCTAACACTTTCTTGTTTCACAATGTGAAGTAAAACTTTAAATGTCTCACTGGCACAATGTTTACAACCAAAGCGTGCAGAAGTTATTTGAATGATGGTCTACATTGACAATTATACCGTTATCATGAGTGACAAATTACTCCTTTATTTTGGCACAAAATTTCAGC
>BLAZ01000527.1:513194-515694 GCA_014633955.1 Acropora tenuis
AAATGCAAAGTGCAGAGCGAAGAGATTTGTACAAACCATGCGCGAAAAATGAGCTATTAATGTTTTAGTTGCCAATGAAGTGGCATGATTTATGTATTTCAATTAATGTTTCATTACTTAACCTCGCCGGTCGCGCTTAGTTTGTCCATCACATATAAAAATAGTTTGTTTTGCTTTATTCTTCAGAGCGTGGATTCTGTGCAAGAGCTTGCTTGGTTTTGCTGTCTTTTTAAATTTTATCGCGTGCGACTTGTGAGAATAAATATTATTATTCGCAGCAGGCACATTCACTAGAGGCTTACACAAACATTTTTGCTTCAGTTGATGAAAATGCTGGAAGCTCTTAACGTTACTATGAATACGACTGGTATTTGCCAGTAGTGTTGGCATTTAAAACTGTGTAATACAGAGCGAGTACAACGGCGACTGGTGAAAGAAACATCTTTTGATAAAAAAGCATGCCGATTTAAACAATGCGCAAAGTTCTGCCGAGAAGTTGCGTGACACG
This sequence comes from Acropora tenuis, assembly GCA_014633955.1. NCBI lineage: Eukaryota > Metazoa > Cnidaria > Anthozoa > Scleractinia > Acroporidae > Acropora > Acropora tenuis. Next base: position 513,703 of record BLAZ01000527.1, read on the forward strand.
GCATGATGATCGAAAGTTGTGTTCGTTGATTGACATCTCAACGCGTAAAAACATCTTAACTAGCTTTATTCTTTGCTTGAGCGAGTGGATTCCATAAAAGACATTTAAACAGCAACATAAAGAGCAAGTATCGTTTATGGCGACGGGTAAAAGAAATCATTAATTTTGATAAAACGAATACCGATTCACACGGTATGCAAATTTCGGCCGAGAAGTTGATATGGTGGTGATCCAGAGTTGTGCTTTCTAGGGTTCTATTTCATTTGCGACCTGATTTTCTACTAGCGTAGACGTCTGCTCTCAGTCACTGAAAATATCGAGCCAACATGATTTCGGATCGTTTATTAAACGATTGGTTACCAAAACTATTAATTTTTTCAACACAAGAAGAGAAATTTCGTATCTCCAAACAGTCATGTAATGTTCTGTTTATTGTATAAACACCAATAAAATTCCAGACCATATCATTTCATTTGATTTATACGTAGCCATACCGACCCTGACAAATATTATTGTGTGGAGGTAACATGTTATTTTCACATGTGACGATATGATGTTTTTGCAGAAAAGCCCAGTTGGTATTTCATTGGTGTTTATAATTTATGATAAAGTCATTTATAACTTCATAATAATGTATCACTCACCAGACACTGTCAGCACACTGAGAGTTTAAACCAGTTTAATCCACAACGCAACCATTGCATATTGTACATAATACATTGCATATTGTACATAGGTAATGTACATTATCTTTTTGCACTGATGTACCAACAAAGCACCTCTCACAGTTAAAAGTTACTGAAGTGTTTGTATTTGCTTGATTTTATAATGACATCAAGAAATTAATGCAGCAACATACCATGAAAACATCAAAGAGGACCAAAAAACTAGGAGTCATTTTCCTTCTACATCTTCCCAAACCCAACTTTACCATGAGATATTGATATTGAAAATTCACAAAGTCTATGTAATCATTATGGCAAGTAGGCATATATAGCTTTTATTAATGCTCCCAAAGGGTTCTTCCGCAATAATTTACAAATATAAGTAAGTAAATTGTATAAAAATAACTCTTAGCTTTAGATTTAAAACTGTGTAGGCTTTCACATTTAATAGTTTCTTCAGGGAGCGTGTTCCAGCATTTCACCGCTTGATATATAAAAGACCGCTGACCAGCAGCTGTATTGAACGCTGGGATGTCTAACTTGTTCTTATTTCTAGTGTCTCTCCCATGAACAGAAGCATGTGTATTAAAGCGTGAGCTAAGGTACTTTGGGGCTAGTCCCCTTAAACATTTAAAAGTTAAAATTGCATCATAAAGTGCTAGCATGGCAGGCATTGAGAGCCATCTGAGATCGTTCAATACAGGTGTTATATGTTCGTACTTTCTTGTTCCTGTAAGGATTCTGGCCGCAAAGTTCTGGATCTTCTGTAACTTCCGCACATTGGTCTTGCTAGTGTTAGCCCAAACAGTTGAACAAAAATACAGCTTACTTCTGGTAAGTTCTGGAGTCAAGAAGATGCTTAATCCTGTTAATTTTGGTGTTTCACTCGAAGATGTCCGTTCTTATTGCTTGTTTGGACACATACAAAATTCTCTCAACGATGAAATCACTGTTGGAGTGATATATTTTACATAGTTTATTACACACTAAAATTTTGACAACAGTTAGTTCAAATTCATCATTTCACAAACACGGCATTTTTTTCCTTCAATAAACTTTCTGTAATGAGACAGTTGCCGTTCATTGTTGAGTAAGTTTAGGCAGAAAAGGATCAGTTGCCATTTGCCGCAAAAGTTCCGATTCTCAGGAAGCGAAGCGGCGCCCTTACCAAACTGTGTGGTATGGGATAATCTATGGGCCATGTATGGACTTCATATGGTTTTGATAAGGGACATTACCCACCATATCAAACCCGTATGATGCCATGTTCTGCCTCTCTATTGTCTTATCTATGGGAAAGATACGTATTTCGCAAAAATCCATACCC
>BLAZ01000529.1:42492-44992 GCA_014633955.1 Acropora tenuis
GCCTTTATGTCACTCTCCACAGATGCCAAAACAGAACTACAATGGTGGATTGAAAACATTGAAAACTCGTTCAGCGTTATAAATCATGACCCCCCATCATTAACAATTAGCACTGATGCATCAAAATTGGGTGGGGAGGTGTTTTCGAAGATCTGACTTGTGGGGGCCACTGGACACCCCAGGACCATACTTCTCCTCTTTCTTGCCGCTGCACGTGGACAAGAAGTATTTTTCTAGGGGTCCGTCCGCTCCAAGGTCGTCGGCTAGTTCACTAGTGGGGAGGGAGCTGTTGCTCTGCTCATCGACGATAGCATAGACCCGCTTAGGGAGGTGTGGGTTACGCGGGCTATAGACGTCCACGAGCAGAGTTTTGCTGCAGGACACGCCTCCTTTGGGTCCACAGAGTATGGTACATTTTGGGTTGACTGCCTCATTCTCCAGCCTTGGAGGTGGCTGCTTCTCCTTATGCAATACGGCGCTGTGGCACTTGTCTCCGCAGATAGTGCACTGTACCGGGGTGTTACACCGGCTCGCGACATGGTAGGGGCTAAGACAGCGAAAGCATAGGCGGGCGTCTTTAATCCACTCCGTACGTTCTTCCAGGGGTTTCACTGTGAATGCTTTACACTCCTGTAGATCGTGTCCGTCTCTTTCGTGATACGGGCAACGTTTAGTCTTGCTTTCTCTTTTTTCGGGGGGCCCTCTCCTAACTTCTCCAGCGCCGTCCATTCCAGCTGCGGGCTGGGTCTCCGTTTTAAGCGTTTTCCTTTCTTTGCGTGGCTTAGGCGTTAAAACCTGGGTGGCGCTGGCTACTTTACCAGCCAGAACGTCTGGATCGTTCTTTATCTTTGATTGCTCCAGGACTATTTTAGAAAATCTGGAGAAGGGAGGATACGCTCCGCCGTTGCTGTTTGAGTAACAGGCTATTTCTTTCTCCCATTTGGCACAGATAAAGCGCGGCAACCCCTCGGTTATTGGTTGCATGGCGTTAGGATAGTTGAGGCATGTGAGTCCGGTAAGATAAGTCACTTGACTTTCGATATGCACACAAAGATCTGCGAACAGCTGTAGATTATCGTGTTCTCGCTCACCAAAGGTCGGCGCGTCCCGCAATCGCTCCAACAGTGTATTACTAATTACGGCGACGCTCCCGAAACGCCTTTCCAGCTCGTCCCACAACTCATTTAGTAACGCAACGGGGTCGCGCATTTGTCGCTTCCGGTAGTTATCAACTAGGCGTTGTGGCTTTCCGCTAGTAAAGCTCCTTAAATAAGTTATCTCCTGAGCTGGGGGTACATCAGCGTCTAGCAGCATAGCTTTAAAGGCGGTTTTCCAGGGATGGAAGAGGGTAGGGTCCCCAGAGAATATGTCGGGCTCGCATTTTGGGAGATTTTGTCTCGCTAGGCTGGCAACTATCTGTTGATTTGTGACTGTAAGCGAATCTATCAGCTGACTTCCGGTGATATCTTTCAGAGGGGTCGAAGATATAAGTGGTTGCCGGTTGAAAATTGTACCTTGCGGCACTACACGATCCTCATCTGGGGGTTGCTGCCGAGGTAGATCCGGGTTTTGTACGTGAAGTTCAGGGGGGGATCTGTCTTCTCCGATTTTCTTTCTTCAGGGGTGGGGCGCAATGGAAGCATTATTGGTTTTGGCGTGCTTAACGGTTTGTGATTTCGCTCGGGACGTGATACCTTTCCCATGGTTAGGGGACTGGAATGTACCCACTGGGAAGTCCTCTCTTCTGCTTTGATTTTGGGGACTTCTAACTCCGGTAATTTGAAATCTTTTTCAAATTCTTCTTCTAGAAGAGCCTCCTCGAAAACTTTAAGTTTAGCATTCGCCATCGCGGCTTTCTTATCTGCTCCTAGAATCGCGATCTCCGTTTCGAATTGGGCTATCTCCTGTTGTCGAATTTTCTGCGCTTCTGCTTCGCGTGTTCTGCATTCAAGTTCTTTTTGCGCTATTAGCTGCGTGTACTGAGCTTCTTCTTTTGCCGCTTTAGCTTCGGCTAGCGCTTGCAATCTAGCGGTAGCACTGCTAGCTTTGGAGGCCGACGAATGGCGTGAGGAAAGACGAGAACACACAGATCTTGCCTCCAACAATTTGTCGGATTGTCTAGTAATTCTATTCTTTAGGCTGTCTTAAGGTAAGAGGGCTCGGTTAAGGGTCTCGTTTTCTTCACTAATTTGGGCCTCTTCTAAGTAAGTGAATCTTGCTTGTACAGGCCAATTAACTCTTGCAACAATCTTCCAAACTCCTCAGAGGCGAGCGTAAGGTCACGCGCTACAGTATCAATACGGCTGTCATCACTTAGCCCTTCTACTGATTGCATAACACTAAGGAGCCTTTTACGCAATCTAAGAATTTGTCTTCGTTTAAGTTCTACCGCGCTCTGTAGAGCCTTTGGCGTGGTCTCCTTTCCCTTTTGCTTCTGGCTCCGCTCTCCTTCGCTCCTTCTTTTCCTGGGCTGGTCATTCTTGGTGGCTCCGGGTTTAAA
>BLAZ01000529.1:97492-99056 GCA_014633955.1 Acropora tenuis
TTCTGTGGTCAGTTGCCTATGTCATCAATGTGGTCTAGCAGATCAAAAGACAGTTGAAGAGCTTCCTCTGCATTAGTTGGTTACTCCAAGTCCTCGGCTTCTTGGATCATTTCGGCCAGTTCTTTAACGTGTGGGGAACAGCCCTTTTCCTGCGGCCATTCTGCATATATGTCTTCAGCAATTTCAATTTCATCCATGTCGACGGGGCTTGAATCATCAAAAAAACAGATTGTTAAACTGATTCTGGGACTAAGTAAAGAACATCAGGCTTTCCAGAGGGGCATTCTGCATTGATAGATGGTCGAATCCTGTGAAGATTCCATTCCTGGGCCACTTTATGTAATTCCATTTGAATGACATCCATGAAACAGAAGTGAAGACATTCCCTTTGTATTACATCACTGTCAGTATACAACCCAGAATCTCGTAGCTCTTTGAAAAACTGTGTTCACCACTCTGCACACCCTTTTCTGAAAAAAAGTGAGCGGCGATAAAAAGAAGTGGGCGGCGGGAAAAAAAAGTGAGGGGCGGACAAAATCAAGATTAAAAAAACAGAGAACAGACACTTGTCTTTTCCTAAAAAGGAGAGAAGAAATAGAAGTCCCTTTAAAAAGCACCATAGGAAAGAGAGCTGGACTGTCTACTCGCCAATGAGAGGCAGATTTCTAGGTAAGAAAGGATTTGAAGTTTTGAGAATTTCGCCACGCGCTCTCACAAAGCAAAACATCTGTCTTTCAATTTAATAGAAAATATGACTTTCTTCCGCTCGTTACTCCTGATATCAGCAAAATGTTGTTAGTACATTTCTGAAGCAAAAATCTGCATTCTGTCGGTTAGAAATATCGCTTTTGCACCATGATCGTGACGCCGAAGGATCGTATTACTTGCTAAGTGGATTGCGTTGCCATGCAGCTTTAAATATCTTTATGAGGGAGAAGTCGCAGTCTTGTTTTTTTTTTCCTTGTCACGATTTCGTCACGTTTTCCCTTTCCGGCCATTTCTTGGTTGCTACCAGGACTCTTTAAATCAATCTGATGCATTATAGCCTTATTTTAAATCGTTTTTAGCGATGAAGAGAATTTTCACTTCGTTACGATGCAAGTGAAAAATGCGAGTGAAGAGGTGGAATTTTCACTTCGTCAAAAGAAGGGGAGGAATACGAAGGGAAGCTGGTCCTCCAGGTGGATATTTTGTGATTATGAATAAAATCAATTTAGTTCTATTCTTTTGTTTCATCCATATATTATTTTTCGACATTCAAACGCTTAAACAAGGACACTGCCTATAAAAGGGATAGCTCCTCCTCCTCTTTGTCACGCAAGTGCCGTTTGCATGACTGTATTCAATATGGCGGCCTAAGCGAGCAAGATGAAGGGAACTCATTGATACTGAACAAGAGGTTGTAATGAAGTATGAGCGCTTCATCTTCGGTTTAACTTTGTCAATTCTGCTTATAAAAGTAAAAATAACTTCAAGTGCAACTGTTTTTTGTTCTGGGTACAATAAATGTAAAATTTTTGGTACTCAGAAATTTGAATTTGGCGCGCGGTTTCGATACACGGCC
>BLAZ01000531.1:100830-105830 GCA_014633955.1 Acropora tenuis
GTGATGCCTGGAGAATTCAGGGAGATTGAGTTATCCCACTTCCTCTTCGATGAAACAACTGGAGTATTTCTGGCACACCTTCCCTCACCCGCAAGGTTACCCTGCAGCAGTATTTTGCCATTTCCTATCTATACAACAGGGTGGAGAGAGACAACCTGGACTGAACTGTCTTTTTCAAGAAAACAACGTGATGACAAGGCCAGTTCTTGAACCTCAACCTTGAGCCCTTTGACACCACAACACCACTTTGCCACCACAAGTATTCAGGGTGTGAGAACAATATAATAGGGAGCTTAAGCATTAGGACAACGTTTAGGACAACCTTGACAACATCAGCTGAAAATGTGACTTCGCATATCTGCTAAAATTTCTTGATAATTCCAAATCATTGTGCTTGCAAAAGGTGTTCTAACTATCATGGAATTTAATTTGATGATCAGTTTGGAGACTGGAAGAAAAAAACTGAAAGATTGCCAACAAGTGCTCAAGTCAATCACACCACAGCAAAACAGGTCTTATCATGTCATAGGTAGGACAAAAATGCGGTTCTGCACATGTAACGGAGTGATCAACAAAGCAAGCAAAATTATTTCTTTTCATTGTAAATATGCAAATTTGTGATTTTGTTATGTACCACTCCCATATCTTGAGTTATTGCTCTAAACATGGGACCTCAAGACGAACACTCTCTTATTCTCCTTGATAAAGAGCACAAGGAGAAAACAATTATTTTAAAAATGATAGGAACTAACTTTGGATTATTGCAATCAAAAACAACATCTTTCACTATTATACTCACCCTCAAGGCAGATAAATCCTTCAAACTTCCTCCGCCCTTGAGATTGGTGAGAGCATTATCAAACATCAAGAGAGCCTAAAACCACATGAAACTAATTTCTCAACAAAAAGTAAGAACAGCTCGGTCACTGTCCACTCAGATCGTAATATTTCTTGTCTTTTTGTCTTTGTCTTGGTCTTTGTCTTTATTTTTCCAATTGTAACAACTATTGTCAACACATTGGACATGCCCACAGATAGCAGGTGCTAATCTAGGTGGGTCATGTCCTAACTACAAAAGAGTAGGGAGACTAGTAAATGTACAAATTTATAAATAATAAAATTAAGTTTGTGAGTTAATTAGTACAACATTAGGAGAAGGCTATTAGATATCTTACTTTACAAAAATTCTTCATATATGTAAATATGAAATAAACATACAATTAAGGCTATACTTACTAATCTAAAAAAAAAAAGAAAAAAAATGCAAGTATAAAATTTTAAGAAAACTTGACCTTTTGAAGAATATTTCTTATATCAAATAATCTTATAACCCTAAAGTAACTTTGAAGCAAGAACAACAGTAAAGCATAAAAATTATGGCACACCTCTTTTTGAAGCACTTTACATAAGGAATACACTCCTTTGGGAACCTTTACGTGAAACAGAATAAAAGTGACAATCTTATCAATGAATTTACACATCATACTGATAAACTGAAATATCTTTGTAAAGATAAGTTCACATGCAAGACCTGTATTACTATTATTCCTATTAGTAAAAAAGGCATTAAAAAAATGAGGTGTTACTGAAAAACAAAACATTTTAAACATTAAACTTTCAATATTCTTTAAAATATAATTATACAAGATTCCAAGTTCTTGATCAGTGGTTCTTTAATGACAGATTTTGACAACTCATTTTCCTCCTTTGAAAGCAGGCTTTTAGTTGTAACATGATACTTATGCACACACAGGAAAACCAACTTATGACAGCTGCACAGGAAACTGTACCAGTCACAACATTCTACAATAATTATTAGTCAAACCTGTTGTGTCAAGATGATTTAAGACACATAACTCAAGCAAACGACCCACCTCTGTTGCTCCACATTTTGATAGATCAAATGCTGGCTCAGGAGACTCTTTTGCCTGAAGAATTAAGGTTTAAATTAAAAAAAAAACTATGAAAGGAATTGTGTTAGTGTAAGTGGTGGCAATTTTATAAGAGCTTTGTTAGTAGTACTCAGAAAGATAAGACAAGCTTATTCCCTTGTGTGATTAGCAACATTGTAATTTGAGCCACAAAAATACACCAAGAAGCCTGATGTATTAGAAATGCATTTTCTCACATTATAGAGGCACACAGGTGTTAGGATACTCATGGTGAGTTGTCATTATAGGTGTTTTGTCAAGGGGCATGACTATTTGTAACTAGCATATATAAGGAGTTTTTCACACTTTTGAGTCACTCGATAGCGTCCTTCCTACTTTGTTTTATTTTTATTTTTTATTTTACTTACTAAGTAAAATATGAATGCTTGGGTGCTTTTAAGGGCATTGAATTGTTTGTAACCCTAAAATTGATACTGGAACTTTAGGGAATGCTTGCCCAATCGTCTGATAGTATCAATAAAACAATAGAGTACATGTTCATGGGCATAAATATGTTTTGGGCCCAACTCAGATTCATTTCAGCCCCAGCCATAAGGCAGGGGCTAAAATGAGCTCTAAGAAGGACCCTTAACATATTTATGGCCAAGAAAATAAACTGCAGTACTACTGTTATCATTTTGGAGGGCATTGAGAAAATAAAAACTGCAAAAAAGAAAAAAAATAACAACAAAGTGGTCTGAGGAATAATTCTTTCACCTACGTTGTACGAACTTCAAAAAACACTTAGATGGCTTCCCCGATTTGATTGGCAGCTTACATCATACAACTATTTGATTCTCACTTTTCATTGGTTTATTTCCGCTGGCAAGTTCTCCGTAAAATGTGCCACAATGCCTAACAAGGTGATAATGCTATATACATTATTACCATCATCCATCTCATATTAGCTACCTACGTTTAATAGACATATAGATATACACATCTTTCTCCTTACTGTTCCTTGTAGTTCTTATCAATGTACAAAGTTGTTTCTTTTACATACTGACATGTAAATTTACATGTCTTACCGGTACTTCACTGTTTGCCTGACAAATGCCATCAATAAAAGGGGTGCCATTCCTGATTCAGTTGTATATGTGTGATTGTAATTAAGATGAAAATGTTTTGTTCTCATTTCACTGCAGAGTGATTAGAGAACAAGAGAGTTTGATTGGTATTGGATGTTTTTTTAAACACAGATCTATTGTATAGAGAGGCAATCTCATATACATTCATTCCCATATAAGTGACAAGGAATCTTTAAGCACAAAAATAAACTTGTCCTCTCTGACTAAGTGCAAGCATTCCATAACATCACCTAATTGCAGTTATCTTAGTGTACTGTTACCATAAAAAATTTGCATGCTGAGCTATGCTAACTTAAATTTTGCAATTTTGTAAGCCCAGTTAATAATTATCAGAGTTTGACCTACACACATATAATGCTAAGACTTGTCAGCTGACTGCAAAGAACTTACTTTTCAGACAACCCAAATGCAGGTGTTCATTACCATATCAATTGACAAAATTTAAACTGCAATGGATTATTGGACCTGTTTGTACATAAATACTGAAACAGATTATTGACTGAAACTGAAATCAGTGAGATTTAGATTCTATCCCAATGAAACGTGCATTCTAGAATCAATAAAGGGATCAAATAAGGGATTGTGGAGTTACTGCCACTGTGTTAAGAATTAATACCACAGCAGTACTGCAAATCCTTTAATTTTTCAAAAACTGGAAAGAAATACAATTAATGAAAAATTTATGAAGTAAGAGATGAGGTGATCAAACCCTGACCATTAATGTGGACATTAAAATTTTGGATTGTTGAAAGAATATCAAGATAACAATTTTCCCTGTGCACCAATGACAGATATGAGATTTCTGTTAAAAATGATAAGATAATGCATTTCAAGAGTCAGATTTTTCCACTAGAATAGGATAACCTGAGAGAATATCGTTCCCTACAAACTTGGTCATTTATCAGCCAAATAAATTAATATTATGGCTTGAACTATAGCCTTAGTACTTTGAATTTCACATTTATGCAAGCCATGACAAAATATTATGAAATGAACAAGAGGAATATTTGACTCAACTCAAGTGTGCATAAACAGTAAAGTTTTGACAAATTTGTCTGCTTTCCTTGAAATTTGCAAAAACAACACACTATCAACATGAATTGACGGCTTAAAATTGGTCGCTAGCAAATTGGCTTACATAATCGCTAACTTCGGTCATTCAGATATTTCTTCAAAACTTGACAGGTTGCTAGAACTACTTTAGCAATAAACAACTGTGCGGAAGCGAAACCGTGTGGTGATTATCAAGAGAATAGATATAATGCGATCATGCTGAACGAACGTTCATTACTGCCATACAATTTACACGAACTGAGGTGCCAAGTAAATAACGTTAAAAATCTAATATTTACAAATTCATTAGGGTCTTCCAAGTACTTTTAGTAAGATTTATAAGCTAGAACGAACTAGACGAATATTGAGTTAATTTGGGAAATGACTATAAAGTTATGCCAACTTTCAGCAAAGTATATGAGGGAGCACGAAAATTGTTGGTTCTAAAACTTGGCAACATTCAAGGTATATGAAGAACGTTTCTATCTACGACAATTTGAGTTCGTACACTTACCACAACCAGGCATTTCTCGACACGCCTTTTAGACTCATCCTTGCTAATTTTCTTTTTCTTAAATAGCGGCATTTCACGGGCTGGAGAAGAGTGCATACATCAACAAAACAACAACAAGAGACAATCAGCCATTTTGGATTTCAATGCATTATGGGTAACAAAAAATGACTTGTCATTTTTGACTCATGTTTCAGGAAGTCGAACCAGGAAGACATGCCGCAGTGACCTCCAAGCTACGTAGGTAGATCAAAAACTCAGCCAGCTGCAGTGACCCGCTGAAAGGCGAGACTCTCCCCTCCGTTCATTATAATTTTTTGGCCTTCACGTCGTTTTGACTTCGTTTGGTCACGTGACCAACAATTTATTGCTTACTTAATGATCTGCTTATGCGACACAAAACTGTGAGTTAGATGC
>BLAZ01000531.1:193417-198417 GCA_014633955.1 Acropora tenuis
AGAGCATTAGACCAAAGAAGACAAGTCGCAAATAAACCCGAAGAATAGATTCAGACCTCTTCAGGTAGCAAACAGCCATGTGGAGGAACTATTGAAGGAGTGATGCTTTACATTTGAAAAGGCTTCTTTTTCCGGTTGTATGGATAATAGGCTAATTTTGCATGTGGTCTTTGGAATAAGAAAGCACTGGAAACTTCTTAACAACGTTCTCCACTGTGGAGAACTTTTAAATTACGCATGTCTTGTTATATGCTGTAGAGTTATTCTATCATGTTCAAATTTTGTATACGATAGCGTTTGCCTAAGGACAGTTTACATGCAGAGTGGCAGATGTCTATCGTATAAATATCAAAAGTTATAGCGTTTGCGCATATCGTGCATATTCTTGTACATTTTCTTAAAATTCAACGTGTCATTGCCAATTACCTGTTTATACGGAATTCCTGCGGATTTGCTGGAAACCCGCAAATATTGTCGAAAAAAAAAGACAAAGTTCATGTGTTCAAAGAACATAAAGTAATTACAAAGAATCTAGATAGAAGGGTGACAAGATCGATCTCGCGCCATAGGATCAATCTGCATGACGCATACCAAGTAGCTACCGATCGTACATTACTGGATAGCGTTTTCCCGTAATAGAAAAGTTAACAGATGTCTAATTGCACTCCATGTAATAGTCGGGTGAACGTATCATTAGTCTGCTGTAATAAACAAAAATTTACAATATATCTGCTATTACTTAGTGCATTACGAAAACGATCGCCAAATATCGATAACGAAAGATTCAACAAGAACACGATTTACACATTTCGAAATGATGAATGCATTTTTACGGAATTACGTTCGTTCTCTTGTCTTGAGGGCTGTATATGGCAATGTTAGAATTAGAGTTAATAGCAAATTTCCAAAAAAAAAAAAAAGAGACGTGTAAACGGTTTCCGGGAAAATCGTTAACACTTTCAGCAAGCATCGATCCTCGGCTATTGGAACACAAATTTATCATGTGTGCGTGGAGCCATGGTGTGCTGTTCCATGGTTTCTGTCGTCTTTCAAACGGACAATTACCTCATGTGGCACATTTCATTGGTTCGTGATTATGTCATGATAGATGTCATTCGTTTAGCGTTGGCAACATCTCATTGGCTATAGCGGATGCCCGCCCTAATTCGTTTGAAATACTTTCGTTTTTCTTTGTCCATCCTCTTTCTGTCTTAACCGCCGAGAGATATTTTAGCGTATTTTGCGATCATCTAAAGACTTTTTTGTCAATTGTTTCGGAGAATTGCTTCAGCAGTATTTACTTGTTTCTATCGACGTAAGTTCTGTAATTATAGATAACGCCTTAGTGCTTGTTGTTATTTCGCTTTGAAACGGTCTAAATCCGTCATTTTCACGTGTAACGGTATTTTTGGCCGCTTTGTATCTTTCAGGTCATTATATCAGTTATTACCTTTTATAAGTCTTTATCAATCTTATATTGAGAAAGGTGAGTAGCCTATTGAAAGTGAAATGCACTCTTTGTTTACCAAAATGCTTCTTTTGTCTTTTAATTGATGTTGTATTACTAGCAGAAAGCATGGTAATCTTCTTTTCATTTTACAGACTCGTGTTCATCAGAGCGTTTACTTAAGTAGTTGGTAAGTGAACATCGATAGGGTAGGAAAATCACAATGATTGATTACACTTTGCACTATGTCTATAATACAAGTAACATTTCGTTGTTTCGTGCATGCCACGTGTTTAGTGTCACTTATACGTCCATGATCGCTTTAAAGCGTTTCCAGTTATATTAAATTATTAGCACACCATTTTATTGAATAGTTTCCATCTTTCTACAGATCATTCATATCAGCTACCACAGTTTCCACGTCTTCACCAATTTTTAGAGTGAAAAGGTAACACACCTTATGATTTGTTCTTGTATGCAGGTTTTCTAATAGTGGTTCCTTTGTTTGCTAATGGACTTTGTATCTTAAAACAGCATTGTTAGCGTCTAACTGTATTTCTTTGTTACTTTGGATCTTTCAGTTCTTTTGTCTACTATTTCATTGATAAGTCTTAGTCAATCGCAAGATTGAAAAAGGTGAGTAGCGCTTTCTATGTTTGCTGCATGCTTTTGTAAGGATAATGGTTCTTTTGTCTTTAACAGGTTTTATGTTACTGAGAAATGGTCAACTTATCCCAATTTTAATTCACAGACTGCCGTTTATTCACATCGTTTGTTAAAGTCCCCGGTAAGTGAACATCGAATGAGTCTGAGAATGAAAACTATTTGTTCCAATTCTCATTATCTCTAAAATGCAACTAATATTTAACAGTTATTATTCGAGGACGCGCCGGATATGAGCTGATATATATAACCAACGAGGCCGTAGGCCGAGTTGGTTATTATCAGCTCATATCCGGCAAGTCCGAGAAGAATAACTGTTTTAGTAAATTTTCAAGCAATTCTCTTGATTTCTTCGGATGAAACCTCCGCAAATCGTGACATTTTCTTTACCGACGACGCCGCGAAAGATTTTTTTCCGAGCTCCAAAATTTCAGCACAAGAAATTCGCCATCACTTTTTCCTTATTTGGTCAAACGTAACGATAATGGCTCATATGATGGGCTTAGGGAACCAATCAGAAAGCTGGAACATCATTATCATGAGCTAAAAATTTACTAATTCGATATATCATAGATACTATGTGTGCCACGTCAGCAATGCACCCGTTACGGATCTAAGGCGTTTCAAGAAAAACTACACATGCAATCACACCATTCTTATTGTATACTATCCTTTCTTTTATCTTACAGATTATCTTTATCAGGTACCGATCTTCGTCGTCTTCACGATTCGTTAAGGTGAAAAGGTTACAGCTTTTACCGTTTGTTCTTGTATATAGCTTCAGTAAAATGATTTCTTTTTTAGCAATTGGACTTTCCATTGCTTGTAAGTAGCATTCTAATAGTGTCTTTATGTTGCAGACTCGTTATTCAATACTGCCTTATTGAAATCACTGGTAAGTCCGAACTGCTTGTTCTACTATAGTAATATTGTTTGTTCATCTTACATCAATGTCAGCATTGTCATTCTTTTTTCTGCGTTACGCTTTCAGTACATGAACGTCATAATGCTTATTACAGTGTTCTAGGTTGCAATTGTTGCAACATGACTAGTTATCTCATTATTAGTTTGTCCTCTTCGCAAATTGCAATTCTGTCATGATAACAGCAAACCTGAATACTGTGTTATTCGTCTGTAAATGGATGACATTGAACTCTATCAATTTCTTCGAGTAAACTACAGTTAATGGATTACTTCTGTTATTCAGTATTCGATATCCATCAAACATTACCTATTTGCAACACCACTCATTACGGACTATGTCTTGAGATATATTACGCAATAGTTTAAAGCAGACAACCCTATCATAGAATAATTTCAGTGTACTGTATTATTGCAATAAGAATCTTGAAACTTATTCTTCTTTCAATGGTTAGGACTTTGCCAATGTTGACATGTGTCAATTCTTTTTTGCAGCATAAAGTTGTCAATTACAGTTTGCGCTTTATTCCCGGTAAGGTCACGTCTTTCAATGAAAACAAAATTTTTCATGTTTCTGTACACATTGTCCTTTTCATAGCTATAGCTTTTCACCGATCGCATATTACTGCATAGCGTTTTCCCTCAATAGAAAAATTAACAGATGTCTTATTGCACTCCATGTAATAGTCAGGTAAACGTGTCATCAGTCTGCTGTAATAAAAAAAAACTAACAATATATCTGCTATTACTTAGTGCATAACGAAAACGATGGCCAAATATCGGTAACGAAAGATTCAACAAGAACACGATTTATATATAGGTCGAGAAAATGTATATATGTTCATCTTTAGAAACCAACTATCAATGCTAAACTACCAATGCCCTTTTTGCAAACTGCTCATTCATTACGTAATTTCGAGGATTTCAGAAAAGGAAAATGGGCATTTTTTTTCGTGGAATTACTCATAGTCTATCGTTCACACAATAAGTTCAATCTAAATCGCGTTCGTTGCGGTGGTCCCTTCAAAACATCATCGACCTACGTAAACTATCCAAGTTACACAGACATGTCAGCAACGCCATAAGACATTCTCTAAAAGTGATTACGCTAATATACATAAACGTTCCGCTTTACGTCGAATATCATAAGCATTGGAGACTTCATATTTCCGTTATACAGATAAATAAAACAGTTTGCCTCTTTTTTAATGGCAGAGGCCTTGTGGCTCACTGGATAAGCACGCTGCACACGAATCTATTGCCTTGTGTTCGAAATCCGCGACCCTGCACTCTGAACACAAACATCGTAATGTCATTCTAAATTTTTTTTTTCTCAGTACACACTGTGTCTTCTGGCTGCAAAAAAGTGATATTAGATTTTCGGATACTGCTAAACTCGACTAAAGACCAAAGGCAAAAGGAACGGTCCAGACTTGACAAATCAAAACGTGTACGACATTACGGGTGCGTGTAGTTCATATAGAACGATTAATCACAAAATGTCACAAATATCGGCAACGTAGTATGCCACACTGCAACTCCCATTTTCGATAAAGATCTATTTCATGTCATAGTTTCCCATCATACCATTAGAATTAATAACCCATTGTTCCATAATACAATTATCAAACCATTTTGCATATTTTCAACAGGAAATGTCTTGGTGGCTCAGTCGATAGCCTCCTGGCATAGTAATCTGCCATTCCGTTTTCGATACCTCTCAAAGCTTGACGATATCATTGCAAAATTAATGGCGACTGTTTTTTTTTGGGTTTTTAGTGAGCATACTATGTTCTCTACCTTTGGCAAAATATATGTCATTTCCATGTTTTGGGAACTCATAATAACCTGTTAACAGCAAAGAGTCATGTGGGCATATCCAGAAAATGATATGTGCTCATGTCCATAAGCATTTATCGGTTATTGCAAAATATGAATGATAACTTCGCTAATCTATATATCCGTTCCA
>BLAZ01000531.1:222070-227070 GCA_014633955.1 Acropora tenuis
GTCCTTGACTGCCTATTTTTAATCGGTTGACAGACCAAAAATTAAGTTACTTCCCATTTAAGTTTCCTTCCTTTCTGTTTTTTTATTTCCTCACTACAGAAGTAGCTACATGTAGTCCTCGACTACCTATTTTTGATATTTACAGTCAGGAGCTCTTAAGTCTTCGCGTGATCATGCCGTGACAATTATCAGTTGTCTCCTGTTTATACCGAGCCACTCAACAAAGGCAGTCCTGTTCGTGTTTCAAAATCAAAAATTCCAGTAGAACTTCATATGACGCTCTCAACGGGCACGTAACCGGGCACCGGAACACCAGAACACCCCGGAACACTGGAACAGCCGAAAAACCCCGGTTCACCGAGCTAAATTTGACGGTGAAAAAGCCTAAAAACAAGGGCTTATAATTAAAAAAGTCAAACATTCTTCAAAAACTACAACTTGCCTCTACGGGAGTGGAATTATGTGTCTGAGATGAGGGGCGGGGGGTTTACCTTTTGTTTCATTATCTGTTCCTTTCTCAGTACCTCTAACTGCTTCTTTCTTTATTTCTTTATTTACTTCATTCTTTATTTTTCATTTCTTCGTCCTTTCTTTTAAGTTTTTTTTCTTTTTAGCGCCTGCTTCTAAGCTTTTTTTATGTTACGTGGGTAAACAAATTACAATGACATTTCATTGTTTACATGGTCTGTAATAGGAAAACAAAACAACACCGTCAATTTTAAAGTGATATATGAAATGTTTCATATATCATGATCATGGCTTACTTGACCGTGAATTTTAATTCGGTGCCCTGGGGTTTTTCGGCTGTTCCGGTGTTCCGGTGTTCCGGTGTTCTGGTTTTAGTACATGTCCTCTCAAAGGTCACTCATCAATCGAAATAGGGTCGAAACTTTACATACTAACGATACCCACTCAAAATCACACTGACATAAAAGAATTTAATCGAAAAAGTTCTATCATCACTCCGTAGCGCATCGAGTCGTTAAAAATGGACTTTCGAGAAAACAAAATCGTAAAAAAAAGATACGTGTACGCGTGCTTCCGCTCTCCGTGACGCAGTAAGAAATTACATCTGCGCAAGCTCGAACTTCGCATTTTCAACGGAATGATTTGGTACAATTCTGTTCTCCTCTTGCTTCTCTCAACCTCTTCTTTAGAGGCGAGATATGGCGACGACGAATGTCAACACAATTCAGACTGTAAGAATGGAACACATGCCTGTTGCCTCCGAACATATGATCAGACGAATGTGTGCAGAAAAACCTGCGATGGAGAGTCATGTGATATCAGTTTGGACTGTGGAATGGATCAGAACATGGTTTGCTGCGACGATCATATCTGTAGAAGTTCCTGGAAGATTTGTCCAGCTGATAACAGTACACCTGGCTGGATTACGGCGATTGTTGTGATTGTAGTCCTCTTTGCTGTATTGGGAATAGGTGCAACAGTGTTCTATATATACCTCAGGAATCGGCGCCTTTCCTCATTGCACAGAGATGTGCTTGTGAAAGACAGTGAAGCGGGATCAACTTATGGGGCATCGTGATCATTGCTGCCGATACAAATCTTCTGAACACGCAAGTTAACAGACACGGAAGAGACGTTTCTTGTTCATAGTTTGAAAGGAAAGACGAAGACATGCTGTATCACAATCAGGAAGTTTATTCAGTTTTACTTTTGTAAAAAGTAAAATACTGCAGCTGTGCATGTGAGAAAGCCTTAAGGCGCCGTTACACTGTGAAATGTTCCGTGCAACTTGTCTCGCAATGTTTTGGCGACATTGCGGCGGGACAAGTTGCATGAAACATTTCACAGTGTAATATACCATGCAACAAACTCGTCTCGCAATGATTTTGCCCGTTGCAAGGTATGTTACACTGTGAAATGTTTCGTCCCCCCGCAATGTCGGCAAAACATGGGGAGACAAGTTGTGCGAAACATTTCACAGTGTAACAGAGCCTTTCATGTGTAATATTTAAGGTGAACGTTTGCGTTTTCTTTGGAGGGCGTCTATTAGAATCAAACCTGTTACCAGAAGAAATAATTTCCAAGCCCACTGTTGTGTGCAGTATCTTAAACTCGCTTCAGTTGATACCTTATGTCAATAAATAATTTAGTATTATTAATATTATTAATTTTGATAGAAAAAGCAATTTTTTTATTTGGGAATATCAACCACTTTACTATATTAGCAAACCAGACTGGCATTTTCAGATAACTATCAAAAACAAACCCAGAGTAATTACTCTGCCAGTCACAGAGGCAGAGAGAAAACAGCTGAACCAATCAGGTGATGAAGGAATCTATGTTACTTTTGCAAAAAAAGTAAAAATAAAGTAATAAAATTTTACTCTGAAGAAACAATGCAGCGATTCAAGTAAATTCAAAAATCAAAGCATTCACACAGCTACTTCTTGATAGCCATTTGAAAACAGCTCTTTAACAGGAAAGTGTAGCAAAGGATAATGTTGAAGGTACATGTCGATCAGCATTTGAGGTCAAAGGCCAGATTAAGAATTCTCAAGACTAATGCAAAAGGGAAATTTAGTGGTAGTTTTAGTGACATAAAATGTATAGTATACATCACACAAGTGAATAGTGCTTTTTGTGCATGCTGCATGGTCAGCTCAGAAGTGATTAGCAAGTATGTACTTTTCACCTCCAAGCCAAAGAGACAAAATTGCATATCAAGAGTTTTATTTCCAACCATCTTTTAGTATATCAACAGAAATAAATTAATTTTTTGGTTTTTGTGTGGTGTATACTAAAACAATAATTATTATTCACCTCTGTGTCAGTGAGAGTGGTGGATATTTACCTCCACTTCAGTTAATTATAATTGTTAATGATTATAAAATACACTTTAATATGTCTTTGAAAAATGACTGAGGAGATGACCTCTATAAAGAGTGAAGGTGCTTGTGGTATAGTCATATATACCTACAGCATCATAGCTACTTGTGAATTTGAGAGTATAAGCTTTACAAAGCTAATGTCTTTGAGCAAAAATGAAAATTACAATAAATATTAACATACAGCAATTAATTAATAAATACTATAGATCACAGGAGGATTGTTCAAAAGTGAGAATACTGTAAATGATGTGCAGCTGAAGTTGAGCAGTTGTGTACAGCTGACATGACATGTTCTCAACACCTCAACACTGAAATACATACAACTTAGTTTGTCATTCAAAAACAATACTGCAGTGCATAACCCATGTAGCTCAGCAATGGGACAAAAACTATTGATGGGCTTGTTTCAGTCCTTATTGAGGAAGAAAGTCAATTTTTATGGTTTGTTTTATGGTTTGTTATTATATGTACACCTTAAAAGAGATCATTTGTAATATTAGCCTAGGGAGTACTGGGCCCGAAAGCTAACCGCAAGCCTTAGTGTATGGAGGGAAATGGTTTGGAAACTTGGCAAAGTTCTTTGTTGTCTGTTTTTGTTTGTTTTTTTGGGGGTTTACCCATCACAAAACCTGACAAAATATGAAAGGTGGTTATGTGTGCTCATACAACTAACCAATAGAAGCATTGCGATTATGTAATTCATTCATAGTCAATGAGCCTAAAGCAAAAGATTTGCATCGTCAAGGAGCTTCCAACGTTTGTTTGCTTCTTTGATGTTTACCGGCCTTCCTAACCAGTCTCTCTATTAACTCTGACCAAGCTCACTTCAAAGGTATACACATGGTTGAAAACTGACTTTTGTCCTTTATTGTCCCTAGGACAAACACAAGTCACAATGTATGTTTTACTTGCCCAATCCAACCTCTCAGTTTTCCCACATCTCCCATGCCTCTGCCTTTCCTGTGTAAAACATTTGCATTGTTAAATGTACTTTTCCAAAACCACAGGCTACCCAAAGGAACAATGGCTGAACATTACTAGGTTCTCCCATCAAATATTTGATTGTCTGGGACAACTGGACAACTATCAATTTTTGAACCCTGTAGAAGCTTCAGTATTTTGCTTCCAGTGCCTGGTTGTCTGAAGCTGCTGGATTGTAACTAACCTAGCTATGCTTTTATCAAGGCTATAGCACAGAACACCTGTTAGGGCTGAGTTCAAGCAATGTGTGGTTCCAGAAAATATTCCGATCATCCCTTGTGGAAGGTCACTGAATATTCTAGGGGTGTTGTAAGTTCTAATCAGGTTATATGTTAAAACTGTAGTCCTTTAGGATGATCTAGTTCTTGCCTTCATGTACAAACACAATTCACAATAACACAACATTCATCCGCGGGGGGTCTATTGAAAAACAGGGGTACCCAGGGGTTATTTACAACAAAGGGGGAGGGGCATCTGAAAGGAAAGAATGGAGCTAAACTACAATTATTTCCAGAGGGGTGGGGGTTCAAAGCAAAAAAAAACTTTCTTAGGGGGCTGTATGGATATTTCTGGAAGAACAGAATGTTACTGGAGATAATGTTGCTATTCTGACTTAAGCAGGGCATGACTCCAAACCCCCTGGCAACTCAGCCTCTCTGGACCTTAAAAATTTGTTGTATGTGAAAACTTACAAGCACCATCTGCTTCAGAGTCACATTAGCGACAGCCCTGATCCAGGCTTAATTAAATTATTACAATCTCTAAATGTTTGGTTGGACTCAAAGATTAATGAATGAGGAATTAAGTTATTTTGTGAGAGAACGATTCCCATTATTAGGTTAAGTTCATAAGGTTACTGCCAAAATCATGCAATGATTGATGGACCCTGTTGCACAAACTTAAAGGAAAACATTACTCTGATGAAGCAGCACTATCAGCTAAATGAACCTACCTTAGCTAATTAATGGTAATTTGCAAAGAACGTTTTCTGTCTCAAGACTTTCAGTCGTTGCCGTGTTTCCATGCCTCACTAACAGCCTTTTGTTTATCAACATGGCTGGCCTTTGTGCGACAATGGATTTGCTGCTACTCCAGGGGCAGATTTACGGGTGCTGAATTAGGTGGCTAGCCACCCAATTTTGGAGCAGCAAAGCTCATTGCAAA
>BLAZ01000534.1:1914-4414 GCA_014633955.1 Acropora tenuis
GTTGAGGACTGACCGAAAGAGACCATGAAATTGCAGCGGGAATGATGACCGCAATAGCAACGATCTAGATAAACAAAGAAAAAGAAATTAACGATTTATGACAAAAAAAAACTGATAGCTCACATTTTCATAGTCATCGTCATCGTCATCGTCATCATCATCATCGTCATCATCGTCATCGTCGTCATCGTCATCATCATTATCATGATCGTCATCATCATCATTATCGTCATCATCATCGTCATCATCATTATCATCGTCGTCGTCATCATCATCGTCATCGTCATCGTCATCGTTATCATCATCATCATCACCGTCATCATCATCATCATCATCGTCATCGTCATATTTTTCTCAAAACGCTTTCTTCATCGTCATCAATGTTGTCGTAATCATCATCGTCGTTGCTGTCGAAATCGTAATAGTGGCGCATTATTGAAAAAATGGTAATGGTCCAAATGCGTGATAATATAATTTCGTTCTTCGTGCCCGATAGATCCTGGCGAATGTTGCACCATATAGCACCGCTTGAAATGATTTTTAAAATTGCCTTTGAAATAGTTAGCGATTGGTACCTATTTCGGCGGAGTCAATTTGTAAAATCGTCATCATCGCCGTATCGTCATCATCATCGTCATTGTCATCCTTATCGTTGCCATTTTTGCTTCTACTTATCAACAATTACTTTACGATACATACCACGCCCCAGACAACGCTAAAGTAAATGATCACACCCAGAGAGTAGCCAAGCAAAATAACGTGAAGTACAAGATATGGCAGGACCAAGAAGCGATTTTTCTGAAAAACGTTAAAAGGATACATGAATGAGATAATAGGAAGCTAATTATACGTACATATAAGAGCCAATAACATTCGAGGCGGGATTTCTTCCGAAAATGTCTTTTGTGATTTTCGCAAATGAAGTTGTCAATGCAAAGCTGATAGATGTAGGAGTCACACGTGATCGGTCAAGGTGATGACTTTTTGTTTGTTTATCCCGCGTAAACGAGCTGTATCTAATTGTGTGTTCTGGGTCATGCAAGACCAAAAATTGACAGAGGAATGATTTTACCTCAGTCTTCATTATACGGGCAGACACAAAGAAAGATCATTTCAACGAATTTGTTGCGAAAGAAAAATATTGTTTTAACTGTACTGACCAAGCTGCAGGCTGCAAATAGAGAGATGCTCGTCAATAACACAAGAATATTAAAAACTCCAGTTGTCTTCATCAAGTTGATAATAACTAAAAGAAAAAATACGAGAAAAGAAAGGTCAGAATAACCTGTTCAAAATCGTTTCACAACAATTTTTAAGTAATCAATCCAAACTGAATGATTGTAATTCTCAATTTTGGCGTTTTGGTCTTAACATATTCAGTGGAAAAACTATTTTCTTCGTTCCTTAAGCCCCATTGTTTTCCTTTAGAATGATTAATCAGTCATCCTGCTAGCTAGCTCAGTTGACTTAGCATCGGGTTTCCATGCGCGAGATCGCGGGTTGTAACCGTGGCCCGACTGAAACTACTGGGCATAACGTACTATGAAAGTGCTGTCTTTGTAATAACTAAGCTGTTGTAACTGGAGAAAAAGCCACGAACTTCATCGAGTTTCCTTGGATAAGGGCTTACAACTGTAGGTTTCCCTGACCCAACAGAGTCGTCACAAATTGTTGCTTGAAGCAACTTCCACCGTCCGCTTGTGTCCAGGATTGCAAGTAATTAACTACATGTTCGCTAAATTGTGATGAAAGTGCCCCGTTAAGTCGAACCCTTAATTACATGTTTCTCAAGAACCAGTAACGTTAGGGTTGACAATTGTGTCCGGGTTATCTTTCAGCTTAGGGTCAGGTTACTGCTTTGTCGTCTTGCGGAGTGTAAGGTTAAGAGGACACTCCATGACCTTTCGGCTCCTTGGAAGTTGAGCCAAAGTTGGAGAGGACGCTTCGTGACGCTTATAGAGATTGGCATGTATCTCATCACTTGCGATGCTTGACATATCTGCTCGTGTCTACGAGGGCCTCACCTTGAAATTGCTTGGCTGAAATAGGTGAAGACAGGCCCTTGTCGCGAGCTTCGGAAAGAGCACTTGCACGACTGAAGTTGGAATAAATACTTAAGCCTCCGGCAATCTGTTGTAACAAGTAAATCGAGATATGAGAACGTCATCAAATTTTTCCCATTAAGATTTTATTATTTTAACAATGTTTGGATCAATATTAGCTCTAAAAGTACAAAGTGCTCATCGAGAGAGCTAATGGCTCATTAAGATACTTGTTGGTTTCAAGAACGCGTCTTGTTGCATACAAATTGACCTTAAAAGTTAACAGAACTTTAAAAATAACTAAACCTCCTACTCCCCAACTTAATTGTGTTGTTTATATTTGCCATTAGAGACCGATACATACATACATACATACATACATACATACATACATGTACTTCTACATGTATTTCTAACATTACAATATCATCATGGTCCTAGGCGACCCGCAATTAGCG
>BLAZ01000539.1:70580-73080 GCA_014633955.1 Acropora tenuis
GGTCTCATTACTTTTGCTTAGTACTGTAGAATTCGAAGAAAACTTTTCTTTCGAATGTCAACAATTTAGCAACAATGAACGAAATGGAGATCAAAAGCCAAGTGTGAGATGATTTTTACGTCAACAAAATGAGGCATTCTCTCACTGTGTTAACCTTCAACTGTGAGCTACCATGTCAAGAACTGAAAGCTTTTCCGTGTCATGCCACCGTGTCAAGAACTCCGACTAAAGCTTGTCCGTGTCAAGCTTCCGTGTCAACAATACAAAGCTTTTTCGTGTCAGGCAGGTAGAAGAATACAAACCAACACGGTAACACGGTATCTTTTGTTTTGCTAGAGAAGTAGACGCATATCACGGTTTTTAACACGCTCAGCGTGTCGTGCGAACGTGTCGTGCGCGTGTCATCACCAAAGTTGCTAAAATCCTGTGGAGGGTCACAATTAACTTCACATGCATTCATTGAACAATGATCTAAACCTTGAACAAAACAAAAAAATACATTCCACTGTAAGTCAGAAAACATGGGAACAAAATCTTTTTCTCTCCAGAAGAGAAAACACAGTTGTAAATTGATTGCAATAAAACTTTGTTTTCTTTTTTAAATAAAATTTAAAAATTTGTTTTTCAGCTATTCAGAAGAAAGGGCTGATATGTGTGTAAGGCTCATACAACAATGGGCATATTATCTGCCTTTCATGGGGGTTAGGGTTCTACAGAGTAGTCTTGATGGTGCATTAAACTATGCAGTGATTCATGATCCTAGAAAAATTAAATTAATTCTTGCTTAATACTGTGAACTGAAGTTAATCTATGACAATAATGTATACTGACAAAGTTCTACAATAACTGATAACTTGATAGTATCCAAGTCCAAGGAAAGGGGAGCTGCTGTTGCTGATCGTCCTTTAAGGTAGTTCAAACCATTTGACATAATTTTTTACCTTAATGTGGATATTTTTAACCCATACATTTTCAGCACTTAATGCAAAGAAGTGGCCATCATTAACATTGCACAAGAATCTGGAGTAGAAAGTAATTTAAAATTACACACGAGGCACAACTAAAAGAAAAAGCTAATATTGTGTACTAATGAGGGTCTACAACAGTGACATTATTTTCCAGTGCCCAAGTCAAAGAAGTGGGTTTGTTGTTCCTGAAGAAAGAGGATAGTTCAGGTAAATACAGTATGATGGTCTTTTTAAGCCAGGTCAAGACGATTAATGTAAGTTTTGACCTGAATGTGGATGTTTAATTCATTGAAAAGTTCACTAACCAAGTTACATCCATACATTTTCAGCACTTGATGCAAACGAAGTGGAAGTGGCCATCATTGACATTGCACCACAAGAATCTGGAGGTAAGAGAAGAAGGTAATTTAAAATTTAACACAAGGCACATCTAAAAAACACTGATATTGTGTACTAATGAGGGTCTGCAACAATAACATTATTTTACAGTGCCCAGATCAAAGGAAGGGGGGTCCGTTGCTTATGAAGAGGAAGAGGATAGTTCAGGTAAATACAGTATACGATGATCTTTTAAGGCAGGTCAAGACGATTAATGAAATTTTTGGCTTCAATATGTATGCGTAGTTCAGTAACAGGTTTCTAACCAAGTTTAACGACCATACATTTTCAACACTTAATGCAAGGAAGGGAATGTAGCCACCCTGACACCACATGATGTTGGAGGTAAGTGAAGTGATTAACTTAAAATTCAACTCAAGGAACAACTGAAAAAGAGCTCTGCAATGATAACTTTACAGTGTCCATGTCGAAGCAAGGAAGTCTGCCATTGCTGAAGAGGAAGGTGATGTGCCGATAAATTGCCATTACACCACATGAACCTTAGGTAAATATAGAAAGAACTTTAAAATTTTACTCCGGAAGTTAAGGTGCAACATAACTAATATTTTGGTAGCTAGTCGTTGTAAATAATATTGATTGCATATTCTGTCAAGAAAGGAAGTTATTTGGTCTTAAAGTGCTACTATGATAAAAAAATTCACTTCCCTTTTTCCTTCAGATTTTAAAAGCGTGTTTGTTTGACACCTGACTGGGAAAATATTGACCCTCAAATTTAATCTGACGGCTGTTTTCTTTAAGTGCAAGTTAAGGATTTTACGGTCCACCATTACATGTGATCAAGCCTGACCGATTGGACCTTAGAGGGTTGGATTGAGGATTGCACATGCTAAACAAGAGTTTCGAAACTCCCATGTTGCATATTAATTTAAGAGTGTGCACATGCACTGCATTTTTAAACTAGTAAGTCTTTGACATGTTCCTCTCCTTGATCCAACTCTCAAGATTTTAAGCTAGTAATAAAAAAAATTCAGTCAAAATAAACAGGTGTCTTTTTTAAATGAATCCTTACAATTTTGGTCACTTAGTGGTTCAGTTACATAATTTTAAAACACAAATGGAAAAACAGAATTGATTTTTCGTCACAGTATCTCTTTAACCTGTGTGAAAATTAATACAGATGTTTAACACAAGAT
>BLAZ01000539.1:87382-89882 GCA_014633955.1 Acropora tenuis
AGATGATTGTTTCTACGTCAAATCCTTTTGTTAGGAGTGTTTTAGCCACGCGGCAAAAAATAACTTAAGACCCTACAACTATTCGAGTTCACAGATGTTAAGTCTTTTTATAGATAAAGCAAAAAAATTGTTTCGTGTGCACTTTAGTAAATAAGAAAAATTTGCCTCCATAATTCAGTAATGGTAGAAATCGTCTAAGAGTAACGTACTTTAAGTCTACATCGATCTGTTTTATATTTTGTTGGACAACAGTATCTTCCATACTATGCTAGGCCGGGTATAACTTTTATGACTTGACGTATTTTGATGGACAAAACTAGTGGTGGCAGTAGTTGTTATTTAAATAGCATTAAATAACCTTTCATTTTGAAAAATAGTCCGACACTTGAAGAGCTTTTCTCGCTCCTACTGTCGTAACGTCAGAAACGCACACCGCAAATTTTGGAGAGTTGGATTGTATGGAAGTATAGCCACGTATAGTCGAGCCAAAGTGTGTTATGTGAAAAAGGTAGACAAGTTTACTATTTAAATTACGTCGAACGCATTGTACCACTACATTACAAAGAATATATTTTGTGAGCAGCTAGAATAAAGCTCTATGGCCGTTTCTGGGAACACCAACATCTGACAACTGCGTTAAAAAATTGACCATGTCAGTCGAAAACTTTCCGATTTTAGAACTATAGCGCTGATGTTATCAACTAACGTTGGTCCTTGTGGATAAGCGTTTTCTCGATAACTTCGCCTTCAGCAGACTTCGGATGTCTTCGGAAGACTTCAGACTTCTTCGGAAGACTTCGGACTTCTTCGGAAGACTTCGGACTTCTTCGGGAATGTTCGGAAACGATCGTGTCATCTTCAAAAATCCCAAAAAAAATCAATAAAGGTTAAAAGCTTTGAAGTGGTAAACTCGGCAATACACACTATTGTTGCTATTCGTCAATGCAAAAAATTGGCCGCCACGCGATGGAACGATTTTCATTTAGAAATATTTCCAAAAACTAATGGCATTTCAATTACTTTTGGACCAAGATATATTCATGGGCAAAGTTTAGAGGAAATCAATTTTCCAACGCAAAACGCAGTAGACCGCTTTTAGAGAGTCTCTCTTAAAGTTCACATGCCACCATACTAAGGGTGGTGTAAGGGTGTTTAAACAAGGCTAAGCTCTGAAAGATTAAGTAAAGTTACAGATGTGTAAGAATTATGTTTGAGGAGCTAAGGATGGCTATAAGGATGTAAAAGTACAGCTAAGGATGGTCTGAAAATGTGTAAGTACAGCTATGGATGCATAAACATGTCTATGACTAAGAAGGTCCAAATACAAACTAAGTGTGGCTAAAGATGTCTTAATACCGCTAAAAATGGCAAAGGATGTTTAAAGATGTCTAAATACTGCTAAGGATGTTTAAGGGTGTCTAAATACAGCAATGGATGTATAAATATGTCTAAGTACGGCTAAGGATGTCTACCGGTAATTGTAACTGAGAATGGGCAAGGATGTGTTATGATGTCTAAGTACAGCTAAGGTCGTCTAGCTACACCTACAGATGTCTAAGTGCGGCTATGCATGTCTAGGTAGGGGTATCGATGTCTAAATATGCATTACTGTAATAGCCCGAACCACTATATGACTGCCTATACCAAGTAGTTACCTGTCAGGGGCATTACAAGAAATGGACAGAAAATAAAAATACGTCAATATCCAAACGACACAACCCTTATTCTTGATAGGTCTAGGTTGTCTTTAACAAATGCTGTGCATGT
The DNA here is from genome assembly GCA_014633955.1 of Acropora tenuis. Lineage (NCBI taxonomy): Eukaryota > Metazoa > Cnidaria > Anthozoa > Scleractinia > Acroporidae > Acropora > Acropora tenuis. The sequence continues at coordinate 89,150 of BLAZ01000539.1, forward strand.
GTAAAGATACAGAGGACAAATTTTGCCCTGCGAAAAGTCTACCTGGATAAGGGATAAAGTGAAAATGCTAGGCATTTGGCTACCTACTGAACCCGTGTTAACAACGAAAAATTAGCAGATCTCAGGGCAACCCTGAGCTGTTGGGAATTTTGTTGTTTGACCTTGCTTGGATAAATTACCATGGTGAAAAGTCTGATCAACTCTCTCTTACTTTCATTTGGTCACCTTTCCCAAGAAACCACTGCACCATTGACAAAATTAACAGCCTGCTTTTCAACTTTCTATGGAATGGTAAAGGAGCCAAAATTAAGCACAATGTAATGAGTACAAGCAAGGCAGACTAAGATCACTGATATTAGACTCCTCACCAAGGCACTGAAAGGAAATTATTTGTGGATTTGCAACTTCAGATTGGAAAACTGGCACTTCCAGGGAATACTCAAAGTTAGTGATCTAATGAAGAATGGAAGATCATTCCAAGCACTCTAGGGTGAACACAGCGTTCCCAGCGAAGGTGATGTCTGATATATACTGTGCACAGGGGGACATTCTCAGACTCACCTGCAAAGCTTGAGGCCTGTATGGGAAGCAACAGGTTTCCACCATTAGTTCAATAGCAACAGATCTAAACTGTTCAAAGATTACCTTGTCCTCTCTGCAACAGAAAATCTCGGCATTAAAGGCAAATTTTACACAAATGGTCTGAAACTAAAATGCAATCTTCAGAAGAAGA
>BLAZ01000539.1:168006-170938 GCA_014633955.1 Acropora tenuis
ATTAATGCTTCATTTCACAATACGCGCACACTAAAGCTGCTGTTACACGTTGAAACTTTTATCTGAAACTTGTGTGCAATGCCGTCACAAAACTTGTTTCAGTAGGCGTTGGACGAGGTGCACACCGGTGATGTGGAGGCGGTTGAAATCCTACAGAAAACACAAGAGAAAACGTTTAGTACCGAGGCGAAGGAAGTGTTGCTCAGCATTGTGGAGGAGAACAGGTGCCTTTGGGATAGGGCAAGCCACGATTTCCTAAATAAAAAGAAGAAACACGAAGCCTTCAACATAGCCGCGGAATCACTCGGGAAAAGCGAAGACTGTATAAAAAAGGCACTCCACAGTCTCTGCAGGACATCCATGGCAAGAGAGTTAAAGGGAAGTAAGGGTAATAGTCAATCAAAATGGCATTTGTACAAATCCATGTTGTGTATGAAGGAAGAAATACTGAGGTCACTTGAGAGTAAAGAGGAAGAAGGGTGGACAGATAAGGACATTGAAATGCTGATAAACGTTTACAAGGAGAATCTCTTTTTGTGGGATATTAGTTTAGAAGAATACAGAAACCGAGATTCTAGAAGGATGGCATTTAAGAACTCCTCTCCTCAACTGTCATCTTACTTTGAGGATATGGCTTCAAGAGAGTCTGTTGAGGCAAAGGCATGACCCTGCCAGGAAGTGGTCTAGGATCCGGTAGGTTCAGGGGATTAGCTTCAGAACTAAGTAAACTTTTGAGATCACTTCTTTGCCACTGTCATCTAATGCTGAGTTTGCCATAATTGGTTCTAACTCTAGGAAGGTAATATGACTGTTTTGCTGCAGATCTTGTGTTATATTGATTATATTGTGAATATCACTGAGTTTAGAAAAGAAAGTATCAAAAACAGGAGGTAGCAAGACCGCAATATGATATGACACCAAATTTTTTGCTCATCAAAAATAGAAAACGTCATTTAAAGCGAATAGCTTTTTTCTGTAAAATGAAGAGGAATTGGAGAGTTGTGGAATAAGTATTCCCCCAAGCAATTATCCCATAGATCAGGAAAGGATAAACTAAAGCATAATAGAGACTATAGACACAATAATTGTGATGTCAACATAATAACGAATCTTAGATAATATACCAATACTTCTCTTAATATTATTTTTTTTTTATATGTACTCAATCTGAGATTTCCAAGATATTTAAGACACCTTACCTGATTCAAGTACTTGCTTTCTAAAATTAGATGAAAATCCCAAGTAAGTTTTTTTTGCAAGGGATGGAAAATAACAAAATTTGACTTCTCTATATTGAAAGTTTGTTAGAACAAAGCCATAAACTAGCATTTTTTAGCTCATCATTAATATTTTGTTGCAGAATTTTATTATCTTTGTGTCTGTAAAATAAATTAGCATCATCAGCAAACAAGTTAAAGTCAAAAAGTGTTGAGCAAAAATAAAAGTCATTGATATATAGTAGAAGGAGAATAGGCCCAAGGACCGAACCTTGAGGAATGCCACAAGATATACTAGTAAGATCAGACTTTACACCATTAACAGTAACAAATTAATGGTGATCACCAAGATATGAAGCAAACCAGCCCTGAGCTATGCCCCTTATCCCATAGAAATCAAGTTTTTCAATCAGAATATCATGATCCACGGTATCAAATGCCATACTGAAATCTAGAAAAATTCCACATGACAAATCACTCTTATCAATTGCCTGTTGAATTTGATCAATTATACTAAGGATAGCAAAGTCAGTTGAATGCTTTGCAGGAAAGCCAAACTGACGTGCAAAAAGTATGTTTTCTTTTTGTAGAAACTTTAGAAGTCTATCAGATACAATTTTCTCTAAAAGCTTATTAAATGTAGAAAGTTACGAAATAATTCAATAAATAAAGAAAAATATATAATAAATAATCTTTTTTATAGATGGGAATTACATTTGCAACCTTCATGTTAATAGGAAGTATGCAAGGTGCTTGGAGGCACTGATATAACACTTTTAAGAATTTTAGGTATATTTGCAGGTAGACTAAATGGGCACACCAGCTGAAGTCATTTTCTCTGGATGGCTAACAATTATCAGATCGATTAATGTTTGTGCTACATCAGAAATTCTGGTCGGGTCTTTTATGATGCATTTCATTCCATATGATATTAAGATACGCAGAGGACATCTACCAAGATGAGAGTCCGCCTTGTCATTCCTTTAAAAGGACAAGTCGGAGTTTGGTCGCCTGTATTTACAATATTTGTAACTTGTAGACCAGACCTTCTCAAGCATAAAGTTAAACGTGTCATAGAGGGGAAGATCTGCCACATCTTGCCAGCTTGGTCTCCATTATGGCAAGTATATCAAGACTAGTTTTAACGAGTAACATACGAATCTCCAATAGCTTTCCGTTCAGACCGTTTACGTTGATGTGACTAAGTTTTAAACCTGGGTACTTGTAAAGATTGTGGTTGATGGCAGTGAATTCATCAATTGATCAATTCCAGTTAGGGTTTGAGTCGCCTGTAAAAATAGTCGTTTCATTCTTGTTTGTTGGTAACTCCAAACAGACATTACAAAACCACTGAAAGTCAAGATTATCAGCATACAATCTGTAACTTTCTAGTTGCATGTCCACACATTGTCGTCTTAGGTGAAACCATCCAATATTACACAAGATTATTATTTGCTATATTTGTCAATAATATATGGTTGACATTATAGCAACAGTGCATGTACCTTAGGAAAGGTGACATGGCTGAAATGATTGTTGGTTGGTTGAGAATTTCGTTTTCCTCCCGCATTTTTTTTATAGATGTCAGTTTTGCTGAAGCATGTTGGCAGATGAATGGCACCATTATGCAGTTGCTGGTCTCCAACACTGTTCACAATGAACTGTAACCAAACAGTGCATTCTGCACCCTTACGAAAATAGTGCCTATTTTAAAT
>BLAZ01000539.1:175948-180948 GCA_014633955.1 Acropora tenuis
TGATAAATGGGAGGGGTAAATACCGGAACATTATGATCACTGGAAATGCGAACTGTGGAAAAACTTTCTCTACTTAATCCATTGACTTTGATTTTTAACACTTTCTGTAATCCTGCTTCCGGGAGCTTTGCTTGGGTTGGGGTTCAAAATGCTGAATGTATTTTTTTGAACGATTTTCGGTGGTCTTATGCTAGAAGGTCACGTTGTGCATTTACTGGCGCCAAAAACTCACTTCGCAAAGGATATTTCACTAACTAGTGACACCCCGATATTTTGTACGGGAAAACATAGGCTTATGTACATCAAGAATGGAATTGTGGATGAACGTGAATGCGGTATGATGGATGTTAGGTGGAAAATAATTCATTTCAAGTATCAGATCCCGTGGGAACAACAACGACCACTCCCATCATGTGCTAGATGTTTTGCAGAGCTTATTTTGCCCTCAGAAATATAGTGGCTTGGTCGTAGACGGTTATCTTAATGAAGAGAACCTAACAGAGAGAAAATAACATGGTTAACATTGGTTTACAACGGTTAACAACTGTTCGGAATAAAACAATAGACTATATGATGTTTTTCTTTATGAAATGCTGTTAATCTTTTAAATGACTATGTTCCAGTTTGTTAATCGTTTAATCTTTGCATTTAACCATTTTCATATTCTTTTGCTGATTTGCTAGACAAGCTTTAAAATTAAGAACAGGCGTTTTTGTAACGGAAAAACACCGTCATGGCAACCAGGTACTATACAGTCTCTATTTACAGTTAGTTTGTCACTCGCGTGACGTGGTATCCTCACGAGGCACGATAAAGCCATGGTTTTATCTCCCAATTTAGTGTTTCTACTAAATGGCGTAGTGTATGGCTACTGTCTTGTTCTCTGTCCCTTAGAAATTATAACTAGAGAAATCTGATTGTCCATCGATTCTATGATTTTGTCAACTACATCAACTGGCATGTTCTTAATAATTATTGTTCTAATGACACGATCACTGAATTCTTCAAAAGGTTTGTGTGTAATATTTAACTCAAGAGCTTGCTTATCCAGCTCTACTTTAACTGCATGAAAAAAATTCTCGATGCAATGAATGTCACCGCTCCTTGGGGGAAGTTTCAACTGCCTTGCTATTTTATCATGTAACGCGTGACGTGCTAGCACGCTATTTTGAACGGGACAGTTGTCCTGTACAAACAATTGTGACCCATTTTTGTTCGCTAGTCTAAACATGTTCTCGAAATTATCCTGTACAAATTTGGCAAAGTACGCGCCATCTAGTTTATCATACTGATGACACACAATAGCACCTTTGCTGTAACTAACAGCCACAATCACTTTCACAACTTTTCCAGTGCTTCCCACTTTGCCCCCCTTGGAAGTGCAGCCGCGGCGCACTGGCCTGATCTGCTGGGTTCCTTTTATACTAAAAACTAATGCAATCTAAATAAAAAGCGACATTGTCTTTGAATAGTCTTTTCTGATATTTTTGGTGAATTTTAAGTGTTCTTTTAAGTCCTTTTCTGACAGAAGGCCCTTTCGCCTTGCTTGGAGGAAATAGTAACCTTCCCTTTGAAGGAATCGCCTGATTGTTCTGTTGCTTACATGTTTTGGGCTTATCCCAGCTCTCGTCATTAGCCTAATGGATGTAAAATAACCCTCTTCGTGTCTCAAACTGGACAATGTTCGAAGAATGTGCCATTCCTCTCGCAAGCTCAGTTTACGTGGCCTTCCTCCAAAATCTCTGTTCCGCTCCTTTCTTTGATCACGGTCAATTGTCCTGTCCTATTTTATCCTGTAGACCATGGCTCGTGAATCACGGCATTGTCGAGCTATATCCCTGATTGATAGTTTCTTTCCTGGTGTTAAATACTTAATATAAGCCCATTTGGATGGGTTGACTTCACCATTGAACACCATGATTACTTTCTTGTGTACTTGGAAGGCCGTTAATAAAGCGGCTTCTTTTGAACGTCACAATTGATGCGTTGTAATTGCTTAATTGGCGTTTCCCTTAATTTGTCAGAAAGCTCATTGAAAGGGCAACAACTGGGCCAAAAATCACTATCTTCTGAACTTTCATTGCGAAGATACAGCAATTTCAACAATTAGCCATCTCAGACAACCCCGGACAAAACTGAATGTTGTGCCATGCAACCATGGTGTCCATAAGGAACAAACTCTCCCTCCTCCCCACCCCTGGTGCAATGTTGTTTCGCCTTAACAGCTCAAGCATGCATTTCCTTTGTTACCGGAAACAACATTGCAATGGGGGATGGGGAAAACAATCTTTTAATTTGCAACAGTAAGCATTTTTGTCAGGGTTAGTGGCAAAAATAGGTATTTTTGTAAAGTGTCTCAAGAGGTTTTGTCCAAGGTTGTAGGTGTTTAATACCAGTGGGAAACCATGAAAATAGGGATAACATAACTTTTACATAGTCTCTGCATATCCTTCAAATCCAATTCACATAGCCATGGCATAGGGGAAATACAGGAAATAGACAGTCTTCAACTAGGTCTTGAATAGTAATGGCAACCCACGAAAACAGCTGGGATAACACAAATATGAAGTAATTTCTGCATATGCGTCAAATCCAATTCACATATCACTTGGAGAGCTTTGGCAACTATATAGGAATAATCTCCTTTCAATACTTTGGAAGGTAAAATAACCAACACCAAATTATTCTAAATGCATTTAATGTTTCTTTTACAACTCTACATTGAAAAAAAAAGAATGATGTGTTTAAAAATTAAATATTGTTAAATAATATTCTAATATGTCATGGCTATGTACAGGAACATGCATGGTCTTCCATTCAGGTTTATGAGGCAGTGCTGGTTTCTGCCTGTGAAAGAAAAAAAAAATTGATAACATATGATCAAATTTTTTTTGTTTGCTGTATGACGATTTGGTTTTCATTTGCACAGTGTCTGAAAAGTCTCCAATAATAAACAGAGATAGTTTAAATGTGCCAATACCTTCTTGGGTTGCATGCTAATAATAGTGTTGCATTTCATTCTCATTGCTTGCTTTATTGTGCTGCGAGACATAGGAGAAAACGGCTTTGGTGCATCACCCTCCTTTGTTAGTTTGGCAACCATACAAAAGTCTGAAAATTAAATGTAAATGAAGATAACAATGCCATTGATCGTGCAACAAAGCAAGAATTAATATAGATTATTAACAACTGTACGTATGGAAAGAAACTCGGAATATCTTTAATTAACAGAATTCGTAAGGCTACGTATAGTTGTCCTGATTTACTTGCTGAGGTAAACAAATTGTTCAGCTACAAAAACTGTAGCTATCAAGATGATCTGTTGCTTTGATGCACAAGAGTACAGTATGTAGGTGATCCAGATTATAAGAATTTGCAGTGTTTCCATTAAATCATAACAATTATGTAATACTTCAGAGAAAGGAAATTTTTATGCAATCTGTGACATAAAATTAGCCACCATGCACAAAAGTACCTGTTATTGCCTCCATGACATCCTGATCAAGCTCATGCAGCCTTCTCCCTTTCAATTCCTCTTTTGCGTAAAATGTCCCGAGGAGGGCACAGGCAAGTGCTGTTTGTGTTGCTGCAACCTTTACAGCTGCCTTCACCTTGATTGGGGCAACACCAGACTCCACTTGATATTTCTTCCCACTATTATGTCCGAAAAAAATACAAATTCATAAAATTAATACTAATCACTAGATTACTGATAAGTCTCATCAATGACTGTGATGCACGAGGCTATTTTGTAGTTATCTCTATTCTGCTGTCAACCATACTGCTTGTTTATTTGTTTCACTTACTTTCGTTTTACTTTATGTTTTTTTGCTATGTTCAATAAAATACATTTTTGGCAACCTCAACAGACCTTGGGACCTTACCATACTTCACAGAATCGACACTTGATGTGCTTGGCTGCATGGCTTTCAGTGTTCCTATTGCAAAAGATGAATTAAAAAAAAAACCCTTGAACACCTGGAAGCCCACAAATAAACAGATAAAATTTAGCTAACAATCTAAAAATTTAAGAAGTCTATCTAGGAAAGGGATTTGTGAATCCGTAAAACCTTTCTCAGATGCATGGCATGTTGCACCAATGCGAAAGGTATATTTTTTTGGCTCTTATAACAAGAACAATCAAGGCCACAAAAGCTCAAAGCACAATGGAGCTTAATGTTAAAATTATTTGTCGAGATTGCCCCTCCAGCTGCACATGTGAACAAGGGACCTTTATGATAACCCCTAAGTTTAATATAGTCGTGTAAGGTCTGCACGGAGCAAAATGTTTTTGGAGGTTTGCTTTCTATGGTTATGACAAATGGTCGATTATTTGTGAGACTATACATACTGTCTGGTTCTGTGTTTAAACTTAGTCAGCAATCTTGACAGCCTTCACTTGAGAAGATTGTTTCAAAAATGTGACTTGATCAAATTGCCGAATGGTATCAACTTGCTTTTTAATTGTGCAAGATAATTCACCTGTTATGAACATCGAGATCTATGATTGGCAGATGGACTAGTATGCTGCAAAGCGCTAACTAATTTGTACAGCAATGAACGTGAAATGGGCATAGGCAGATCAGCTTGACCCCGGCGGCCTTTAGGCCACAAGAAGCTTTTCAACTAAAAATGATTTGGTCGTGTCTTTGTCTTTTGCTTTGGCTGATAGGTACCTTGGCATATAAAACGGAAATGTAAGTTGGCACTCTGATACCAGGTGTAGAATTTAGAAAAGGAAACCCAAGCACATGAGTATTGTTTGGGAGACTGCTCCAAGAATGAGGAATGTAGTACTTTTTTTAACTTATCGACCACTTCTGCGGGAGAAGGGTCTCAGGAACATAGGTTGGCTCTGGGTTGGCATTTGGGAAGGCTTTCCTGAAATTTGCAATGTGTGAATGAGAAATTAAGTTCGCGTGGGTATTGTCAACATCAGGTAAATTATAGGCCTGAAACAAAATATCATGAAAGTGGTGTGAGGATAGGGTTAGTTACTA
>BLAZ01000539.1:188448-190948 GCA_014633955.1 Acropora tenuis
GCTCGAACAGTGGTATCTTTGTTTTGTAAAGTACAATCAAAGTACTTCCTGTTTGATGACTTTGCATTTTTCATGGGGGACATTGCATGTATGTAACAGTGTAGTTCATCTTCTTTCCTTTCTTCCATTTTTCAACTGTAAGAAGAAAAATATGAATAATTTGTAAATTCTCTCAGGGCTAAATACAAACCTTTTGGTTATAATGTTAAGAAACAAAAACATGATAAAAAGGTGTATGACTTCAATTTCAACTGGGTAATTGCAATGCAAGAACTGTGGAGGTGGTTATCACGTGTTTCCACAGATCTTGTATTTCATTGGTCTGTTGAAATGGAAGTGATCAGAGAGCTAATTAAGGAGAATTCTTACCTGTTATTTTGTTTTCAGTCAGAGACAACTGTTATTATTATAGTGTAATGTGTTGTTTTTTGTCCTTTGTGTAATGCAATAATGATAATACTGTCTTGTTGAAGTGCACTATGATTAAGTCTTGAATTTTGCCTTGCATGCTGTTTAGTCAAGTGACACATTCAGCATAATGGAAGTAATCATATTAATCAAGACACTATTTATTATGTATTTGAAGAATCGCATTCTTCTAGTTATAGTCCTGCACATTCGATCTGCAAGTTTGTCTAGTCGCATTTCTTCTTGAAGTCTAAAGTTTAAATTTGCTGATTTTCTAAGACAAGTAAGCCTTTCAAATGCCATTGGTTCAACAATACAAGAAGAGAGTGTTCTTACTCTGCTAATGGCTACATAAGAAATGCCTGCAGTTCTCTCCGTTTTACCGATGTCAATCCATGCCTTTGAGAGAGTTAATCCTTGGCTCATGTGTATTGTCATTGCCCAAGCTAGTTTTAAAGGTAGTTGTTGTTGCTCATGTAAGCCATCAAGAATTTGAGAAGTAACAGTTATTGGGCATACAGGTACACATGATGAAAAAGGCTCATTTATTGATGGACCTCTGTATTTGCCAAATCTCACAATTACAGCATCAGGCAAGTCAGGAGGTTCACTATTGTTTGGATAAATGAAGTCTATTAGCGTTCCAGTTGCCCCATTGCAAAGGCCAACATCTGTCCACAAATTCACAGTAAGCATCACACGTGCGCCTTTTGCCAGGAAAATACAAGGTTCTAGTCCTGACATCTCATCAGAGGTAGCATTCTTAGCAAAATCACTTGAATGACGTGCATTCACACGTGCTATTGGGTGAGGAAGTGCCGACAATTTGTCAAAGTTATAATTTGCTACTTCTTCATTGCTAAAGTAGAGCCTTGTTGCATCATGAAATTCAGAGACATTTTGCACTTTGTTAGGTTGTCGAGTCAAGAGAAGTTGCCAGTCTGGTTCAGTATAATCTCCTGTGCTTAACCGCATAAGTAAATCTCTGAACTGACTTTGTTCTATATTTAGACCTTGAACTCTCTGGTTTACTGACAGCTTAATGACATTGGTGAACATGTGGTAAGCTAAATGGCCCTGTTCGCCTAGAGAAGTCATGGGTTTAGAATGGTACAATGGTTTATCAGCTACAGGTGGTAACTGACCAGGGTCACCAACCAATTTGATGGATAGACCACCAAAAATTTCATCCGTTTTGCCTGTTGCTTGTCTGGAGCGTCTATCAATCTATCCTAACATTGCTTGTCCTAGCATAGAGTATTCATCAATAATAATATAAGTAATGCCTTTGAGGTTGTTTTGTAATCTCACAAGACCCTCACCAGTCAGTGCCTTGTTACCTTTCGAGGCAATTGGCAGTTTCAATAATGAATGAATTGTACAGCCATTTATGTTAAAGGCAGCTTTGCCAGTCGTGGCAGTCACTGCACAAGGGGTTCCAAGAAGATTTCAAATGGCATTTATTAGGTAACTTTTACCAGTACCAGCAACTCCAACTACAATTAGTAACATTTGATCTTTAGGACAGGGATGCTGCAAGTGTCCCTTTACCAGGTTGTATGCATGAGCTTGAATATCACTGAAAGTATTGATGTCTATATTTTGCTGAGGTAGTGCAATGGAAAATGTATCCTTGTTTAATTTTATCCAGGAAGGAATTTCTCCGATAAGGTAATCTGCATATTTGCGTCTGTCACCATGCCAGTCATAATTATTACAATCAGGTTGGGGTATTTCTTTTGTTGTGTTAATAAATGAGCCAGGTATTATATCAGCTAAATGCATTCACTCTTCCCGTTCTGGAAGTTGTTCTGAATACTATGAATCACTGTCATTCTGATCTTCAGATACGTTTTGTGAATTTTGTAGTTTTTCTCACCAATCAGGAACATGTTCTTTTGCATACTGTGTTTCAAGGAAATTTTTTCCATGAGGTAATGTATATTTCATTGGAACCTGGTTGGTCACCCCAAGCATTGTCCTGTGTTGTTTGCCAAGGTTTATACCGCAGCAGTTGGTATTTACGGTAGAGGCCAAAATGTGGGCCTTTTGCATTTGAAGAATACACTGGAAAAATTCTAGGAATAGTATT
>BLAZ01000540.1:7500-11606 GCA_014633955.1 Acropora tenuis
AAGTTTAGAACAGTATAGGCCACCACGGGAATAACTGGCATTTTGCGGTCCAAGCAATATTCGTTGTGTTCCAAAAAATGCGAACATTCTCTTCCTTGTTTTATGAGTTTGCTTCTTCTGTTTACAAAATTTTTTTCGCTTTGAATAAATAGAGTCTCCCGGACCTGTGCTTCGCGTTAACGGGATGTTGAAAACATCTCTATGGTATTTCTTTATGCCGATAAAAAAAATAAAACTTGCTTTTCAAATTCATAAGGTTTGATATAAAACTTAAGCACTTTGATAACTTAATTTTCCTTTAAAGAATATTCGATATCTTTAACGCTGGTCTTTGTGACAGCCTTTGTTTGAAAATGACTCAAAATTGCCAAGACATCTTCCATGAAGTTTAGAGGCAGTATGTATATAAATATTTACAGTGATGTTTTATCTACAAGATATTTATGTTCGGATATCTAACCTGAAAGAAAATTTGTGTCGCATCGTCATTGATTTATCACACGGTTTTTTCATAACTGAAAATGGTATTTGTTGTTGAGTAGGTGCCACCAAAGATTAGGCCTAAATCTACTGGTGAAACAGGAGTATTCAAGTGGGTTATTCCCTCAAACAGTCTGCAACACAAAAAATCGCCGAGTTTCAAGATATGGGAGAGAACATGGACACTCCTTCACAGAGACACGATGATTGCTTTGGAGTACACTCAGGGGGTTGAGCCTGTTCATATGTCAATGGTCTCATCAATCAACTTCATCACACAGTCTATTATATGTAAATTCTCACTACTTTTATTACTTCTTCTTCGAGAAGCGAAGACAACAAAAACAAAGAACAGGAATTTTTCATAAGAAAGATTCTAGGGAATGAGACAGTTTTGTTTTTCTCTCAAGGGCTTTATTTTCAAAACTACAAACAGCTCCCATGTCAACAACATTCCTGTTGTGAAACTAAGTGAGGGAAATATGGTGAGGGCCACAGAACCAACTGCCATGAACATCAAAGAGCTCATAGTGAAGATGGAGTTACTCAAGCCTAACATTAATTGATTTTAATTAACTAAGGGGTTATTTAAATGAGACCGGGAAAAACTCAGACCGCATGAGTTCGTACCGGCCTCCATACGTTTCTTTGTGTGTGTTTACATAAGATCAGTATAAAATTGAGTTCAGACTTCTGATCTGGGCTGACTTCGTCTTGGCTTGCCTACATGCTTTTGGTTTAATGACACACTCATGACACACTCATGACGCATACGATTATAATTTCGTGCCGAAAACAAGCAGCAAGCACTAAGCTTTTCTTACTGGTTTCATGTTAACGCCGACAAACATTTTGCACCGGTAAAAGTTTGTACCGGTCCGAGTTCGTCCAGGTCTCCCGTAAGTAACTCACGCTCCCTAAGAAATTAATCGGATAGGAGATGAAAAAATAAGTTGCTTAATAGCCGGCGTTACACAAGCCCTCTCCCATACAAAACCTGAATAGTCAACCATTGCACGAATCTCTTTATTTTATAACGATAGGAGCTTTTCGGGTTGGCACGCTCTGTTTAGAATGCCTAATCAGAAGATAGTTACTGTTAAACGAGTAAAAACAATAAATGCACATAGGAATAACTTTATATATGCAAAGTGTAGATATATAAAGTGCGAAAGGGATTACAACAACAACAACAAAAAAAAGAAAAACAAGGTTTCATAGTATTTGAGATAAATGAAAAAATATTGTGATATGAAATAAAGTTGAGGCTATATTTAAGGTCCCCAACCTTAAATCCAGGCAACAGCGTGGACTGTGAGACTGTTTTTAATAAAGCCAGGCTTCAAGACTGCTTACATTGCGGACTGTAAGATTGCAGTTACTACTGTAAGACCGCTTACAATGCAAACTGTAACACTGTTTACAGAGCAGAGTATAAGGTTCCAAACAGTAAGTGCTTACAGTATGAACTGTGAGATTGCGAAGTAACATAAGGCGCTTTTATGTATTTTATGACAGCTTTCTTACATAACGGACTTTGCCCACATATTGATAATCATCCGTGTTGTTTATCATTTTACTAATACTAACTTGATGTGCTTGAGTAGTCAAAACATGCTAGTTTGAGAAGCATTTCATTTCTTTAATGTGTTGTTGTAAGGATATTACTGACTGAATTTATTATTTTCATCAGTAAAGTTTTCTTGAATTGTTAACTTAAGCTTAAAATGTTTTGGGGTGATTAGGTCAAAAGCCTGAAACTTTTAAAAATATATGCGTTTGTAGGAGAAAATACAGGCTGGATAATTCAAGGAAATATTTAAGATGGTGGAATAGTATGCAATGTTAATTTTAATATGTAAAATAATTAAGAAGAATATTGCAAACTTGTGACAATTTGTCTCGAAGGGAGGGGGCGTGAAAGCTGATTGTATTTACGCGCGTGGGCACGTGTTTTTTTTTTTGTAGAGAAGGTCTCGCACGGAATTAAAAGTCAAGTGATCGAAACATAGGGAATTGTCAGCCATGTTTACCACGCCAAGAGCAACACTGCTTGGGTTAATTTCAGCTCCTGTTCATCGACTGACTTAATCTTAGGACTTAAACTTATCAACTCGTGATTTTAAAGCTGGAAAGTTCCTGAACATGAAGGTTTGGAAATATGCAATGGACTGAACTCAGCTTAGAGGTGTGTGCGGGGCAAGGGGCTGATTTTATGTCTTGTCATTTACATCGGGTAAATAATCTTGAAAGTTTAGTACCATGAGCTCAAATGCAGGTTTTGGGATGTTACAGGTTGAAAATTCGTCAACGAGTTTGAATGAGGCTACCTGGTATTTCGAGCAGATTGTAGCCTTATGTTGCAGTTGACTAGACCTTTAACTCGAATGAACAGGTGCTTAAAATCTACCCTGTAGCCTGCAAAAATCTTATACAATAGTGACATTTAACCTGCAACATGCGAAAAGTACATATTGACAGTTGCCTCTGCATAAGCTTATGATGTTCAAGCTTGCGTGATCATTAACTGAGCTTGACTCTAGAATAGCCTTCATTTTTTCTGATTTTAACTGTTTTTTCTCAGCTTTTTAATAGAGATCTAGAATATTGATTGACCACAATATTAGCAGTATGAAGTAGTATGGTATGGCTTTTTTTATGCAAGCCACACCTCCAGCTACAGGTAAATCCGGCCACCCCCCTTTACGGGGATAAACCCAGATCAAAATTGGATTGATGATGATGGAATTCTTCTACAAGCATAAAATGGTTGCTAGGAAATGTGCATGTGGTGAGGCATTGGGCTTCAAAGTGCCACAAATGCTCAAATTTGTAAAAGTGACGGATGTGCAAATGAGTGGAGACATACATGTCCGGTTTGCAAGCTGTCCCTCTTTCTGACATGACACAGTATACAAACGAAGATGCTACGCTGCAAGCTGCTTACCCAAATTCAAAATGGAACAAGGTCAAGCGACCAGCAACTAAAAGCTTACAGAGCAATTAAAGGAGAATTGGCTGTTTTTGAAGGAGCCATCCTAAGAGGAAATCGCATTGTTGATCCCCAGTCATTGGGAAAACAAATTCTAAAACTAGCACATGAAACGCATCATCGCATAGTCAAAACTAAGCAATTTCTTCATGCGCGTTTCTTTTGGCCTCGAATGGACCAAGATGTCGAAACTCCGATTAAGGCTTGCATTGCTTGTGTTGTAACCCAACCACTTAATAGATACATACCGCTTCAAACAACTCCGTTACATCATGGACCATGGGTTAAAGGAGCAGTCGATCTTGTTGAACCTATGGATGGTAAGTATATCCTGACAGACATTGACTACTACTCATCCTATCCAGAAGCATGTATCCTTAAAGAGATAACTTCCTGCGAAGTTATTACAGCACTGACAAATATCTTTGCTAAATTTGGATATCTAGAAGATATCAGAAGATATATCTAAAAATATCTAAAGCTGCACATACACATTGAGAAAGAGCACATGACGGTAACCTACGCAGGGTGCATATGATCATATGCTGGTAATCGTCAACTTCTTTGATTCTATCCAGTGCAGCGTGACGATCCTGAGTGATATGATCAAAGTCTTCTTGTGTAAAGTGATGCC
>BLAZ01000540.1:28122-30622 GCA_014633955.1 Acropora tenuis
GTCGCTAGAATGAGGAGTCATGTGGCTGGAGGAATATTTCACAGTGGTTTGTCCAGTCAAGGGAAATAACATTTGCATATTAGGATTTATTTGAATTGCCTCAAGATCCCAACCTCACTGCACACGTTTGTGTTCTTGACAAGTGGAATCATTGTCATGGTCAAGCACCTGTTTTATACCTTTAGCTAGACAATTCTGTGTGAGAGACCAACCACAACAATGCAATTTGTTTTCTAGCTTTGATAGTGAATTTCTATGTATTTGAAAAGGTACTTAAACATCTCAATTTTTTTTGTTTGATTACCACAGATTTGACCTCCTTTTCATGTAAGTTATCAGTTTTCTTAGCATAAATTGGCTATAAATGTGACCCTTAAAGCGATGCGGAAAAAAAGAGCCTGCCTTGGCTATTACTGTGGAAGCGTGCCACTGACCTGAGTCTTTTGGTCACTTAGATATGACAACGTCATGATATGGCAAGCGCCGTCATGGACAGCTGCAACTGCACAATAAACCCACGGCAGCTGGTCAGCGAGAGGCACAGAAGTTTCTTGACTGGAAAAACAACAGCGACATCAAAAGCAAGCAAGCCATCTGCGACGTGGCTGCTATTGTCAGTAGGCAATGCATAAGCGGCGCCAGCCTGAGCAGGGCCAGGTTACTTAACCAACGGTATGCTGCTCTAAGGTACCATAGTGGCCAGTACTGTCCTCAATACTTGTTGGCAGGCTTGGTGGAGTATGGCATAAGCTTTGCAACCTTCGAGCCACTCGATGCTGAGGCCCTTGGTTTTCTGCATGACAGCTTGAAGAGAATGTGGAGGGCAGAAAAGGACAAAAGAGAAGTAAGTGAAGGGAAGCTTTCCGCAAGCAGCTCGGAGACAAGTAGTGATAAGACCATGATCTCTTTCACCTTTCCCCAATCAGTGCTACAACAGATGCGACCCGGAGGAGGGGAAGTGCAGGGGTCGTCAGCAGCCGCTGAAAATCCTGCCAAATCCCTGAGATCAATGCTTGTAAGTTTTGCATCAGGCCATTCTGAAGACGGTGAGGACGACAACAGCCGACAGACTGAGGAGAGTCAAGTAGAGGAGGCCCCGCCACAGAGAGCTTGGGGGTCTAGCACCTTTGGTATTCGTCGAAAGAGAAAGGCCACATCAGCCTCCAAAACTAGCAGAGCTGAAGAAGTGCTGAAAGAAGGGGCCACTGCAGGTAAGATGATGTTCAGCATCTGGAACCTCTTATCCAATCTGTTTATTTCTGTTAGCCTTCCTTCACTTGCAAAAATATATTTTCTTCCCCCCAGTCTCCATCGAGGCAGAACTGCTGAGGAAGTGCTGAAAGAAGGGGACACTGCAGGTAAGATGATGTTCAGCATCTGGAACCTCTTATCCAATCTGTTTATTTCTGTTAGCCTTCCTTCACTTGCAAAAATATCTTTTCTTCCCCCCATTCTCCATCGAGGCAGAACTTAGCCAAGGGGCCCCGACAGAGACCACACCTCAGCAGGACCCCTGGCCCGAATTGACTTGTCGTTTGGAGATGTTTGACAAGAAGTCCTCCTTTTGAAATCTCTTCAAGAAATTGAACACAAAGTTTACTACGCCTTTCGTCTAAAGTTCTTGCTCTGTGTTCGCTGCTGGATTGCCAGCGAAACAGGCTGTCCTGCTACAATCAAGTGGGACAACTGTCAGTGCTCCTTCCAACGATCCTGCATTTGCAGCTCCTGAGCGGCCACTCTCTGCTGTGGGAGCAGATGTGGAAGCTGGGCTCAGCAGTGAGCAAACAGATGAGTCGGGAGACCTGGAGGGCAGTGTTGGCTGCCCTGTGACAAAGGCTGCCGGAAGACTCTCCCTGAAGGCCCTATTTCACCACCGATAGATGCCTTCTCATCATAGTTTTCACTTTGGCACTCAAAGTTTTCTGTATGAAAAAAGAAAAATGAAAAAAAAAAGAAGAAAACAAAACAAAACAGTCAAACAAAAATAAAATAGCAATAAAAGCCAAGAAACTCTTTCTCAGCATATAATACCTTACAGCAATTCAGTAGGTTGCACTGGAATTTCATTTGATGTGTTTAACAAGTGCATCTCGACAATTTCTTGTTGTGAGGGAAAGAGAAAATAGGGAAGTTGGTAAATAAATAAGAAAAATGATATTAGAGGCAAAAAATCATTTTCAAAGACCAGCGGCATGGACTGCATTGCTCTTAGGACGTCATTGAAGGTGCTGAGCAATGTAATATTAGTTGGGCAATGTAAAGTGAGATGAAAAAATAAATGAGCTTTATGACTGGATAAATTACAATCAGATGAAAACATGCATTTGAACGATCATTATTGAAAGCTAGTTATGTTGGTACAAAAGGCTACAAATGTTTGTCTCTCCAAACTTAAGAGGAGGTTCACTCTACTTGGTCATCAAGGATGTCATCTACATTTTTCCTATTAAATGTTATTTTATTTCTTTCCTAGTTATATGCTTTTCTAAATCTAATTAAC
>BLAZ01000540.1:56481-61481 GCA_014633955.1 Acropora tenuis
CTGTTTTACATAAATTCATTTAAGGTCCAAATGTGGAACATGTAAGCCGATGCCGACAACAGATGAAAGTGTTTGTTGCAAGGAGATAGAACAAGTGTGGCAAAAAGTGGTGGACCAGAGACCTGAATCCCACATAAAGTGTGTGACGGAACACCCAGGTTATTCAGTCAACCTGCCTAGATGTATGGGTGCTCGAAACTGCTTATTACGCATACAGGCAGCAGTACGGCGCTGAAAATCGAACGGGAAACGATTAAGCTAATGTATACTTTTTACATGTGACTGTTGATTTTTTTTTTGGCCTTTGTGAGATCGATTTCTAGCATTTGGTATTTATATTGATTCCAATTGTGCAGTGACACAGATAGTAATTTGTCTCTACATTGCCTATAGACAGCTTGTTCACTGGTGCTGGGGTTATCTTGGCAAACATGTCAGGGTTGCTCTGCCGTCTTGGGCGGTAAACAAAATCCGCAACACCTTTCCAGCTGACTTTGGATCGTCCTACACCGGATTAAAACCACCAAGCTTCTGAGAGATACAAAGGTACATGTTAATTTACATAATAAATATTCAGGTTTTACAGCACTAGCAGCAGAGCCTGTTCATTAGGAGTTCTTTACGTCCTTTTCACATGTCTTCCTTCATCACGGGCAATTGCCAAGCAATTTGTAAAGTGTAGCTATATGTAGGTGTGAATTGCACATGTTTGAACGTAACCAAATGTAGCCAAATTTCTGTTGTCTAAAATGATATACACTGTAAAGTACTGGTTTGTCATAAAGACCTTGAGTTTATTCCGTTTTATTGCTGTGCAAACCGTGAGACAAATTCTTCCACTGCTGTTTCCTTACAGGGTTTCTCGAAGGAAGCAGCAAGCGGGCCTGGCATGGTTCCCCTGAGATCCTGAATGGAATTCTTCAGTGATCTTTGGTCCCCTTCATACTCGTGCAACAACATTTCAATAAGTGCTTCAGTATAACCTAGAAATAACAATTATTAATGAATTATACCAGTGTGTATTTTTTGAAATATGAAATTGCATTACACGTACATAATGAAATACTCTGCACTTCTTGATATGTCGACAACAAAGCAAGTTTAAAAATATTAGAGATTTTCTTGATTAGCTGACTGTTCACTCTTTTCCATAAATTATGTAATGGAGACTATGATCTGGACAACTGTCTAGAGATTTTTGGTCATGTTGTCTCAACAAAAGAATGTCATTATTTTTAATTATTATTATTATTGGAGAGATTAAGACTTGTGTACAATTAAAAATAGCAAAGTTGTGCATGGTTAACAATTTGCTGTTTATCAAAAATTGATGATAGCTATGGTTATCAAGCATTTACTAAAACAGATAAATAAGCAAGAATACTAGAATTTTCATGGTTTTATGATAAAGCAATAGCCTGTCGTTAGCCATTGGCACCAAATAAGAATCTTAATCTCTCTATTGTCATTCAGATATCGTTAGAAATTTCAACAATTTGAATGTTCCTTCAATGAGGGCCTACTTCTCCCATCCCACTGTAGTTAAGTCTATGAAAGCATGAAAAACTATACATCAACTGTACTGTGTACCTATCCACCTCTTATCTCTCAGGTAAAAAGTAATGTTTAATCAGCAACCATTCATTGGCATTGTTGTTTGATTTGATAACGGGTGAGAAATCCTCACACAAGTAATGATGAAGTTCCCATTTATGGGAAGGTCAATCAAGTATTAATAGTTGAACAAATCGTCTTACTGAGCTTCAAAAGATTGAGAGTTTAAGAGTATGTCAGCCATTTAAATGCATATAAAGTTGTTGAGCTAAATGAAATTGCTTGCATCAAACAAAAGGAGCTAAAAGACTTTCATCCTTCAAAGTCTGTTCAAGGGCTTTGGTAGGTTTTCTCAAGACTCATTTGTTGTTATGTCGAGGTATGGGGTAGACTGTTTGCAATCATTTTTGGGTGTACATTCATGATAGGGCTAGGCACACACTGCCATTTTTTTGTGTGAGTGGTATTTACAAGCTGGGTGGAAATTTATGGCCCACTTTGGAAAATCGCTGTTTTTTCTCAGCAACATCCCTAAGAACAGTCCTTGTGAGCTTTGATTGAATGCAGAGTTTGTTAGTGGCTATTTAGAGTTCTGCAAGGCACAGCAAGAGGCTTCGAAGGCTTCCCTTTTACACCATTTGCCACTTTTAATGGATCATGCTGTCACTTATTCTTGGCCGAGCATGAGAAATTTCACCTGTCTGTTAACAACACTGTGGAACAGAGTTATTCAACTTGGAAAAGTGTCAACATCGTCCGTGAGCGGTCTCGAACTTTCTTTTCACATCACGATCTTCGTTCCAACTTCTCACTGTCACGCAGCCTTGGCTTGATGCAACAGTCCCGTCATAAATCCAAAGATCATTTTTGTTAGGAGTGGAAACTCTGGCAAATGTAGCTGCCCCATTGCTAATGTTTCTTACAAGCCCACTCATCGCTGTCGTGTTTGTGACTGGGTCGATCATGCCATGCTGATGTGTCCCAAACGCAAATATCCCATTCCATCCGTTCCCTTGGTTTCATCTCCTCATTCTCTCCCTGACCAGGCAGCCTGACTATCCCCCTTAGTTGCTCTCTGCAATGACGTAAAAAAATTTGGTCTTCCTAACTTTTCAGGTGTGTGACGTCCAATTTTAATGTTGAAGCCTGGTCTCAGAATTTAGAGCATCATCACGATCGCATTATCATTAACTTCCTTCGTTACAGTTGGCCTGTCGATTACACTTCTTCTGTGCTGGCTTCATCAACCTTCCATAGTCATTTTTCCGCTACCAAGAATTGTGATTATCTATCTTCGTACATTTCAAAAGAGCTTTTGTACAAGGCAGTTTTTGGTCCATTTCATTGTAATCCTTTCAACACGCCCTGCATGATTTCTCCTCTTCTCTGCATTCCAAAACTTGATTCTTTGAATTTGCGGGTTCTCCACGACCTCAGCTTCCCCGAAGGCCCTTCCATTAATGACAGGATCAGTAACGATCGTTATCTTGGTGAATTTTACAAACTGTGTTTACCTGGTATAGATCATCTTGTTCACTTCGTCAATGTCAATGGCCATGGATGTCATATTTTCACGACAGATCCCCATTGACCCTGCGCATTATCCCTTAATGAGAATGTACATTAATGACGCCTTATATTTTCACACCACATTGCTGTTTGGTCTTCCCTCTGCCACTTTGATTTATCAGCAAACTACATAGAGCCTTGTCTACATTTTAAATTCAGAAGGAATTTCTGTTAATGTATATATTGATGATGTTTACAGTGCAGAATCCATGTCTGCTTCAGAGTCTTCCTTTATGCACATGAATTCTTTGTTTGATGAATTAGGTTTCTTGGTTTCACCACAAAAGGACATCCCACCTTGTCACCAAATGCTTTGCCTTGGTGTTTGGATTAACACTTTGGGCATGACTCTGACTGTTCCAGCATTTCGGGTTGCTGAGTTGCAACCGGAGCTTTACACATGGCTGAACAAACTTAAATTTACCAAGCGCCAACTTCAACAGCTTCTAGGAAAATTATCTTACGTATCGGCTTTTTTCTGGCCGGCACAGGCTTTCATGAATCGTTTTATGAATGCCTTGCGGTCTTGTTCAGTGTCTCCAAAACATTCTTTACATCCTGTTACTGATGATCTTCGTGGTGATATCAACTGGTGGCTTGTATTTCTGTCATTCCTTCTGAAGTTGTCATCTCCAATCTGGACCTATTTGCTACCAAAGCTTGCATTACTGGTTATGGTGCTGTGAGTTTTGGAGAGTGTTTCCACCAGGAGTTTCCCGAGTTCATTATCTCTCTGGCCCTCCACATCAATGAATTAGAACTGCTCACAGTTATCATTGCCATTAAGTTGTGGGCTCCCAAGCTGCAAGGTGTACAAGTTGAATTGCTTTCCGACAAAACCACTTATGTCTGATTCAACAGCACTAGACTTCACAGGTGATCGAGATTTGAACATGGACCTACCACACAGTCCGTCTTTTATCGATTACTTTCATTTACTCTTTCCCGCACACCTATTTGAATATATTGCAAGACAGACCAATAAATATGCCAGAGCAACCATTGCATCTCTTCGAGAAAGAGGTAGTTTGCCATGAAACTCGCAATTCAAGACTTGGCCCGAGGATGGCATGACAGCCAGGAACATCAAAGCTTTTTTGGCTATGATCATCGCTATGGGCCTTGTGAATCGGGAGGATATCTAGGATTACTGGTCCACCAATGAGGTGTTATCGACTCCATTTTTCCTGCAGTTGATGTCAAGAGATAAATTTTTCAATTGTGTGACAATGACAATTATGTTGCCCGGGACATGCAGGCCACAGCCCAGTCAACAAACTTGGGGCTGTCTACAATGTCGTCACTGACAGTTTTTCAAACATCTGGACGCCAGGTTGAGAGATGTATTGATGAGGGAATGACTCCCTTTAGAGGAAAGGTACACTTTAAAGTGTACAATCCAGACAAGCCTGACAAGTATGGTGTCAAATCATATCAGTTGTGTGATTCTAGTAATAACTACTGTTGCAAGTTTGGAATCCACCCAGTGCTAAGGGTAAAACCTACAATCTTGTGATGAGGCTTACACATCCATATCTGAATGCAGGGCGTTGTTTGTACGTTGACAACTATTACACATCACCCACTTTATTTAATGATTTGTATGAGTTAAACACTGGGGCCTGTGGAACGACCAGGTATAGGAAAGGAATTCCCCATGCATTTCGAACAGCTCAGGGGAAAAATAAAGGTGACAAATTTATCATGAACAATGGAACTTTGCCGGCAGTGAGGATCAAAGACAGGAAATTTTTTCAAATACTATCCTCTGTGCGCTCCTTAAATGGGGAGGAGATCGGACGAAACCATCAGGGTACTGGACTTCCAATAACCAAACCTGAGATTGTGCATGAGTACAACAAAGTTATGGGGGCTGT
>BLAZ01000540.1:98555-108555 GCA_014633955.1 Acropora tenuis
TGAACTATGCATGCTTGGTGAAATATCATAAAGTTCTGTGTCAGAATGTAATTTGCAATATCCTTTTTAGCATAAATTGCTATTTTACCTGTACGAAGGCGTAGATTGAAGTGACAGGTGCTTGTAGTGCCTCGTGATCGTATTTTGTATTTTGTAACCATTATTCCAGTGAGACATTCTATGGACAGTCTTCGCCGCGTTCACCAGTAAAGGCGCTGTTACACTAGGCAATTTCTCGCAATTTTGTTGCGACACAAGTTGCCCGAAATATTGCCTAGTGTAACATACCTGCTACAGACATTTGTCGCAATTTTTTTTGTTGCCGCAATCGCTGCGAAAAATAGAAGTCAGTTCTACTTTCCGCAACGCGTTTCGCAACGTTGCAAGGAATTTTTCCCACGTTGCGCAGTGTAACACCATCCCTGCACCTTTGTGTCGCAACGTTTAGTGGCATTGTCCAATCAAATTGCTCTTTTTGTGCACGTGAGGTTTTATTCCAAGACAAAATGGCGGCTGAACTCACGACAGCTTCCAAAATGACAGAGAAACGTTGCCTAGTGTAACACGATTCAAGCAACCTGTATCGTAACGCGCAACTCGTGTCGCAACAAAATTGCGAGACAAGTTGCAAGAGAAATTGCTTAGTGTAACAGCGCCTTAAAGCTTCGTTTATCGTTTTATCGCGCTGAACGAATCTTTAGTGGCTTCGAAGGCTGTATGCAATAGCATTCATTTGCATTGTAATGTAATTAGTGATTCTCACGTGACGCCACGTTGGCCAAGTTGGTAAATGATCAAAAGAGAATTTGGTTCTATTATTATGGAAAATTTGAGCGACATTTTGCCATTGTTTTGTACACCAACATGGACGTCTCAACCCGTGAGTCAAAACCCCTAAGGCTCCGACAGTTGCACTACTACCTTGGTCAGGCGTACACGTTGCCTGGTTTTTTCCCACCTGGTGTTTTTTAGGGGTTTTCATGTCCGGGTCTTATAATAGAATTTATGTATAAATATCTTTGTTCACATTCCTAAGCTAAATAATTAAATGGCTCGATGGCTTTGCTGTCCATCAGACATCGTCAGGCTCGAGTGTCTGTATGAGTAGTGGAGGCAAAAGCAAGGTATAAAATAGTCATAATGACACATATCACTTCTATTATACACGATTTCAATGGGACTGTTACGTCAAAAAGATGAAAAGAGGTTATACTAACATTCCTGAAGAAGAACAGATTGCCACTGTATGCCAAGCATACGAGCATTTTTGCCAGAAAGCTCTTGAGAGAGATTCTCCGTCTCACATTACAAGAGAATTCCAGTTCCACGGAAGAAACTACTTACAAGCCTATGGTACAGTAATGGGCACAAAAGTGTACGTGGCCTCTGTCAACATCTTCATGGCCAAAATAAACAGAGTCCTACTAAACCGCTAGCGGGGAAAAGATACATTGACGATGTGTTCTCCCTGTGGAACGCAACCAGAGACAAAATAGAAAGTTTTATTTCAAAGGCAAATAATTTTGACAGCACGATCAAATTCACGGCTGAAATATCAGAAACAACAATAACATTCTTGGACACGAAAGTGTACAAACCAGGGAGTCTATCCTTGACCTGCAAAACGGCACATTATAAAGAAACTGAGACCTTTTAATACTCGATTTCTTATTCATGTAACTCATTAACAGGTGTTACCAAAGGATTCATAAGAGGAGAAGCAAGCATCAGAATACTGCCTTTTGTTACACAAAATCACCTGAAACTTTCTAACTTGGAGAATGCACTTATGGAGAAATGGCACTTAATTCAAAATCAACCACATGTAAGACAGATATTAAGGGAGCCTCCCCTATTATCATATAACGAAGGAAAATCCCCAAAAGGACACCTTGGCTTAAGAGCTTAACTTTGAAGACACACGATTATTAGCGTGTAGCAGGAGTCGCGCAAGCCTGTCACTTTTTCATAACAATTTTTCGCACTTCTTTTTCGCACTTCTATTGAGCTATGAACGTTTTCCTCTACGGAAAGACATTATATCTGTCTCCAACTCAACGATCCCTAAAGTTTCGGTATGTTCACCTCTATACTTCACTTACTTCTCTCCGTTCTCCGCGAACTCAATAATATACGGTGGCTTACAAAGGTCATGCGCGTTTTTTTCTTTTTTCTTTTTTTATCGCAACTAGGCGCATAACGGCGTTCACTCGGGCTTTTATCGGAAATATTGGAAATATTTTGTATAAGAGTACTTTCACTCAAGAACTGGATTATCTCACAAGTTATTGCTGAAGTGTGGCAATAAAACCATGAAGTTGGTAGTAGGGTAATAGACTGGTAATCGTTATTTCACTGTTTATTCCTTGAGCAATAATATTTTAAACTAGCCGTAAGCGCTGACAAGGAGAAGTATTGAAACTTGCTTTTTAAAACATTTTCAAATTTAAGAGGAGAAAGAATCTTGTAGAAGCTCAAGTTAAAATCAGTACCTTTCTTCGCTTAAACGTAAACGGTCATTGTGAATCACACAGGATACCCAACAAAGAAATTCATATTCATATACTCAAACTTCTTTAACTACCATAAATGTAATTGTTGAGTGCTTTTGGTCAAATTGCTGAATAGTTGACGTAACCTAACTTAGGTAACTATTTGGCTATTTTATAACAAGGCGTGTTGTAGTAGTGAGTTGCAAGGGTGCTGAAAAATTAAACGAATAATCAAGGACCGCATGGCGGCGCACTAGTTTGCTCAAGGGCTTCATTAGCATGGAAAGAGTCAACATTGTTCGGCATAATTTTGGCCACCAAAGGTGACAAATTTTAATTCTCAAACCTACCGAATATAAAATGGAGAACAATTCTTCAGCAAAGGTGGGGGTCGGGGGGGGGGGGAGGGGGACCGCCACCCCTACAAACAAAAAGAAAAGAATGGTGCACAGGCAGTCGGAAGGGGAGGAGTTGGAAAATGGCGAAAATTCCACGTTCCACTAGATGAGCAACTTGAAAAGGGGGTGAGTGCGATATAACGCTCGCTTATAAATGTATGTCACTAGGAGAGCGCTAGGTTCTGATTGGAAGAAAACGTGATCCACGAGGTACCTCCTGCCTGAGCATGCGTACCACTGTTTAAACAAGATGACGTCACCTAAATTTAAAATCAGGTGAAAACAGTGGATAGGTTCCGGTAGGGGGAACGGAAATATAAAAGTTTTCTTTATACCGTTCTTCTTTCTCGAAATTCCGCTTGTGTATAAATTAATTGACTTCACCCCCTCCACTTACTCGATCGGTGGTCCTGCGGTGTTGCCTTCCTATGTTTGTCATATTTTGAAGAGAAATCTGGCTACGTCTTCCCTACACGTATCGCCTCGTGCGGCATTTGAATGAGTTTTCGAAGGTGCGGCTTTGAGATAATCATCATCGATGTATTGTTCGAAGAAATCCTTCGCCTTAGCAGTATCTCCAAGGTCTTTGGTTGGACCATGGCGAAGAGAAAATCATCAACATCTCGCAATGTGGATGACCAATAAACCACATTTTGTCGCACTTGTGCTTCGTTTTCAGCGGAACGACCGGTTACCTCCTGGATTTGAGCAATTTCTTTAAAATCAAAAAGCTGCGAAAACAGCCTTCCTCTGACTCCGATGCGTCAAACATTTCCCAAGATGTTTTTAGAAGCAATTTCAATTAAAAGAGTGAAATTGAAAAATTCAGGAAGGCTTAATTTGTGCAGGACACGTTTCATCAACTTAGAACACCCAGGGGAATTTAGTTTCTTTCGTTACAGCCAATCAAACCGCGCCCTTTTTGACAGGATGTTTAGCGGGTCTTTCAAATTGCTGAAGACAAGTTCAAGAAAGGCGTCTACCGCTCATGGAAACTTCCTTGGATTGGTGAAGCAGTAATTCATAAAATGTGCTCTTGTGATCTCCAAAGGTTTTGTAACATTCTGGCCCGGGTTGCTCGAAGCATGGTTAGCGCTAACCAGCGTTAAATGCCATGGAAACCTATAGGTTTTAATACCTCATAACCAACGGTTAGCGCTAACCAGGCCTCGAACAACCGGCCCCTGAATAATACTTTGTTCTTTCTCTGTTAAACTCTCTTTCATGTACTTTCCTAGGTTCTTCTCAGAACATTCTAAATACTTTCAAAATACTGTTATCATTTTGCGAAAAAATTGAGTTGCGAGGTCAAGACAAAGCTGCCACATAATGAAATTCATAAACAAAAAGGCATGCTATTCCTGTAGTGGAGAAGTGGAACTAACACCAACAATTGAAAGCGCTGCAAAATTTGTATGTGAATCAATATATAATGTGAATTTTAAAATTAATATGTGTAATACCCTCCGCCCAAGTGGCTTGACATGACATATCAGTTATTATACATTTAGCCATGATTTCAATAAATCTTTCTGGGTTACAGGATATCTTAAGAATTCTACCCCAGCAGCTCGAATAATAATATGGCTGTTTGGATTTCCATACAACCGATGAGACACAGCTCCAAAATCACATTATCCAGAACTACGGTAAGTATAAACACAGAAGATTCAGGGCGTCGTCAGTTGCACCACAAGCCGCCAGTTTCGCGAGGAGCAAGCTGATAGAGTCAAATGCTTTCGAGAGGTCCATGGTGATTGCTGCCGTATGTTCTTTAGAGTCCGAACTTGTTCTAATGTCTTGGCGTGTCTTGAGAATGTCCTTTCAAAACTCACTGAGAAAATTCAGAAAGAATTCATAAAGCTGGTCTTTAAGATGCTTGGTTTCTTGGTTGTGTTGATAGTCCGATACCCATCCCTAAGACGAAAGTTTAGTTTGTGTTGATTT
Organism: Acropora tenuis; assembly: GCA_014633955.1. Classification (NCBI taxonomy): domain Eukaryota; kingdom Metazoa; phylum Cnidaria; class Anthozoa; order Scleractinia; family Acroporidae; genus Acropora; species Acropora tenuis. The sequence goes on from BLAZ01000540.1 coordinate 103,393, forward strand.
GTGTTACGATTTTAACATATGTGGGTCGTTGTTCATTTATCATCGTTCCTCAATTTCAGTTTCGTATCTTAGGATAAAATTATACTGCGAATCATCGGATTCATAGCTTTGTTCGAACTCCGAGTCGTTTTCCATCATCTATCCAAAACTTATTCATTTAATATTATTGCTATTATTATTTTAAATCTCATTAAGGACTTTTTTTATTCAACATAACCTATAGAGTAATGCAGCTGTAAATAAACATTAATTAATGAGTTATGTTAAGCTATGTTAGATGGATGATCTTGTAAGTAGCTTGTGACACCGGAAATCGTGTTGTTAACAGCTAACGAAGAGTATGGCAAGTAAAGTAATGTAAGTGGTGTATTGTGTATAGTCCAGAGTAGTGTTTGTAGTGTAGTATTTGTTTTGAAATAGATAAAAGAAAAATTACCCAAAATTACTAAAGTTCCGTGCAATCCGAGCAAAGACACTCTGTTTGCTACGATGTAAACGATGTATGGTTTCTGAGATACCGGGTGGACGTCACGACTCGGTCTAGTTCCAGTTCCCCGTTGCACGGTTTTTGGTTCGCTTTCCACGATTTCTTCCACTTTGAGAGCATCGAAAAATTACTTCTATTCACATTCACCTTCTTGACTTGTTTACATGTTTTCTCTCAGTTAAGAAATTAAAGGCCTAAATTGAATAAGGGTGATAGGCACTTAACGCTTTCTTTTCTACGTCCTAGTGGCAGATTGAGTAGCCATTTAATCGAGACGATTTTTATCGAAGTATTATAGAGTGGTTTACCAGAGACCGTGAGTGATCCCGCTTTCTAATAGCCCACGTGAGAATATTACCACAAAACCGTTTTGTTACGGATGGACATGGCGTAGATTCATTTATTACACGTAACACGAGAATTTTATTCCATAAAGCTCATTTGTAGGAATCTATACCCTTTATTAAAAGCTCATACAGTCAATCAGAATTGCGTACAGGTGTTTCACGTGTAGAAGTATAACCAATCAACGATAGCGTAACCAGTAACCAATCAACGATAGCGTAACACATTTGGCGACATTTTTAGCGGCAACTCCTCCAAATTTTTCCTGCGTAAATGGCGAAGGTGTAGGAAAGCTCTAGATTTGTGCCGGTTGGTTTCTCCCTAGAAGAGTTTGTATACCATAAAGGAAACAACAACACATCGAGAAAATCAGAGAGAGATATAAGTTTTAGTTTCAAGGAACGAGCTGAGAGAGAATGAAAATATTGGTGCAAGAGATCTCGACGTGTTAGTCGCCAATTTTCTGCTCCATGAGGGTGAGTTATTGTTATTAACTTGTGCTAAGAAAACTATTTCAACGACAATTCTCGTCTTTCGCGTAATAAACAGCTCTCGTCATAGAAAGTGCTTTGCACGGGTTCATATTCACTCGTTATTTGTGTCAAAGGCCCACACTAGGTCTATTTTGAACATGTATCAGACAAAAGCTAGGGAAAGCTGAGGATTTAGTTTCTTTTTGTACTATTTGCTTTATGGAAGCATTTAGAATCCAAAATTCCGTATTCCTTTCCCAGTAAACCTTGTATTTGTCTCTGTTTAATACCTAAAGACTCAAAACGAAATCGGCTCCTCCCTGCTTTAACCTTAAACATGAAACGTGAGTGCGCTTGTATACTTATGCCCCTAAGTACGTTACATAATTACACTTAAATAATTTCGTGCAAAACAAGCTCATATCTCGCTCGTCGGCCCATACGCCGCTCTTTCTACGACGTAAACTATATATCCAACCAATGGAATCAGTGGGCGTGGAAAAATGTTAACAAGTAAGAAGTCTTGAATGCGTGTCAGTATTTGCGTCTACCTTTAGGTTGGCGTTTTTTAGTCCAAACGGTATTTTCCTTCAGAAATAGGATTCTGAAGAGGTGTTAATGCATTTCTGATTTCCAAGGTAGGAATTATTTACGATAGTGCAAGATGTTATCACATTATGCACAGTCATTACTATCTCGCTCTAAACTTCCTACTGTCGCTTATTATGCGGAACCTCGATTTCTCGGAAATTTCAGTGATCTGTCCAAGTTACTTCTCTTTTCACAATCTTTTCAAAACTGCTTTATGTCTTGCAAATTGGTCTTGTTCCTGACTAGGTGACTTCGTCAATCTCGTCGGCTTGGTTTGAAACAATGATGCGAATGTTTGCAGCTTTCGTCGAAGGTTTCTAGTTCGGGTACTTTTTAAAGTCGTTATATATTATTTCTTGTCACACGTTAGCCTATCTTAAATTGTGCAGCAGTTTATAGTACTCTATTCTGCTCAGTTCATTTCATTGAGGGACAATGTAATTTCTATGATACTGGGGCGAAAGTATTGTACGGTTAAAGAAAGCGATGAAGCCAACTTTACATTTACTTCCATCGAAGTTTCTGTACACTAGACCGAAAGGATCAATTCATGCACAATAACCATAAGGTCGAAGGTCTCTAGTATGGGTAGTTTTGTCGCAGAGCATGTATATTTTTATTGTTGTCCGTTATTTTCCCAAGAAAGATTGCTATGGTGCATTTTTATCAATTGGGCAGTTTAGGAAGGATTTATTAATTAAAACTATTATGTCAACTTAGTTTATATACTCTACATATACATCGGCCTGACAGGATCAATTCATGCATTATAACCATAAAACACTTGTATTACTGCTTTATGATTTGCAACACTCTGACTGTACGACTGATTGCAAAGTTCCTGAGAGATCTGTGGAACGAAATAAGTAAATCCAAGTTCCTGAATTTATTACGGAAGAAACAAAACTGAGATCGTGTTTGCGTCTTCTGGCAATTTTTCAGTTCTAAAGATTTCAGACATTTCAGTCAGCGGGATATTGTATGTTTTTTCTTTCCCAGAAGGACACGGAAATAATACGGTCATGCACATAAATTTGCTAGGAATATTTGCTTTATCGATAGCGAGAAATGGTAACTCAGTGAAAAAAAGAAATTGGAAAAAGTGGAAAAAGGCGCTAAATAAAGGATGCGATAAAAATTTCGATAGTTGGCCAGTGAGGGGTAGGGTGTTGGGTAAGTAAAGAGCTGGACCAGTTGCGGTAGTTCATTTTTTTACTTTCTGTTGCGTGAACACGTTGAGTAACACAAATAGAATCAAATGTGCTTCTTTAAAATATATAAATTCCAGAGCACAATGGATCGAATGATGTTTTTTTTTTCGGGCAGCGAAGTTCTTTTCGTATTAACGCAGCTAGTTTCGTTTCGCTTCCGCACTCAAGGAACATTGACAACTGACCCACGACCAAGGGCTAATCCCCTGGATGCAGTCTATAAATTTCGGCGAATTATTGTCCATGCAACTGTGACAAATCCCCTATACTGAAACTGAAAAGCGCAGTATTGATCAATGTTATGCCGGGGGCATTCCCTACAATGGCCCATACGAGGAGGCTCTGCCCGAAAGAGGTTACCTTTTTCACGCTTCATGTATATGAGAAGGTCACGAGTCGAAGTATATAAACGTGTAGGGAAGTCTATCATTTCGGTTTTTAAAAGGGCCTTTCATCAAAATATTTCGAACACATATACCTTATGACCGGACTGTTTTAATTTATTGAACGCAGCATGAAAATGACAAGAAGACTTGATGTTTGGAAGGTATACGTTAGGGTCCATTTGTCAATGGAAGGTATACGAAAGGGGTATCTTTTCTGCCAAAAATGGTATATAAAAGAGTAATGGGTCGGACCTCGGGGTGGAGCCAGCCCGTATTAATTTTTATTTTAGTCTCTTTCCCCACTCCCCAGGGAATGCTACAGATGGAACAGAATATATAGACAGAAGGCATTACATGGCCGCGCGGAGACACGAAAGTTCCTTTCGGTTGTTGAAAATATATTACAAGTGAGCGCAGCGAAGAAACCATTTCTCTTAAACATGTTTTCGTAGTCTTCACTGCTCGGACAAAATAAAGCAAGATTTATTCTGTAAACTTGGTAACGCTGATTTCTGCACGCGTGAAAATATGAAGTTTTCGCGCGAAGGCCCACCTGGTTTAGTATTTCACTGGTTTTTAATTTCACTAGAATGACAGCATTTGTTCAGTTTACAAAAACAATGGCTGGTTGACATCCAGGAGACATCAGATGAATAGTCTCAGAAATGCAAATTACTTAACGATTCATTTCTCCGAAAGGAGTGCTCGAGAGAATTGTACAACGTTACAGAGAAAGACCGGAACACTAATGATAAAAACGGAAGTCTTATAAATAAGTCAGTATCAGGACATTTTATCCGGTACGTTACAACGGTACGAGATTCTTCATTCCCTCTGTTGCAATTCCTCAGAAAGCGTGAGGTTCCATAGTGATTCACGGGTGATTGACTAGTGCAGTATTTTTCATGCGCGGAATCGAAATGTGTCTTTCTTTTAGGAATCCATCATTGAATTCTATCGCATTTTGATGAGGACTGACAGAAATTATTGTTGACATTCACAAACAAAGATTTAGCTTCACGAAATATGTCGTGCGGATATCGATAATTTTCTCTGAAATTTTACAGGAAACTAACGCCATCGTCTCGTCTTCGAGGAAATTTTTTTCCTTAACATAGCTCATGAACTTATGGACCTTAACATTATTTTGGATTAAAAGAAAGGTAAATGAGGCAGCTGAAAGTGTTTAACCCACAAGATTGATAGAAGGCGATGTACACGTAAATAATGTGTCCCAGGCTTATTCTAAATGCTCTCGAGAGGTCGACGGTGACTGCTGCCGTATGTTCTTTAGGGGCCAAACTTGTCGTGATGTCTTCGCATGTCTTGAGAAGAGCTGTTGCACTTGAATGTCCTTTCAGAAGTAAATTGTCCTTGAGAAAATTCAGCGAAAATTCGTAAAGCTAGTCGAATAGAACTGTCTCTGCTGTTTTTATAACAGCTGGCAATACATATATGGGGTGATTGTCTCACTGTCCATTTGATGGATCGGGGAAATCAAGGAGTTTTTCCTTTCACGTTTGATGTGGCAGGGTATTCCGCATTTAACAGATTACTTTGAATGCTCTGCCTTTTCTTTAAGATGGGTTTCTTGGTTGTGTTGATAGTCCCAAGCCCATTCTTAAAAGAACGTTCAGTTTGTGTTGATTTGCAATTGTGTTGTGGTTTAA
>BLAZ01000540.1:179489-181989 GCA_014633955.1 Acropora tenuis
GAGATTCTTCATCACCTCAGTAGCTAGCCTTCAGAAAGCGTGAGCTTCCATAGAAATTCACGTGTGATTGACTAGTGCAGTATTTTTCATGCGCGGAATCGAATTTTTTTTTTAGGAATCCATCATTGAATTCCATCGCATTTTGATGTGGACAGAAATCATTGCTGACATTCACAAACAAAGATTTGGCTTCGCGAAATATATTGTGCGGATATCGATACTTTTCTCTGAAATTTCGCAGGAAACTAACGCCGTCGTCTCGTCTTCGAGGCAACGTTTTTCCTTTAACATAGCTCATCATCTTATCGACCTTAAGATGCAATTTTGGATCAAAATAAAAGTAAATGAGGAGGCTGAAAGTGTTTTGCTCACAAGTTGAATGGAAGGTGGACGTGTACACCTAAGTAATGTGTCCCAGGCTTAATTTAAATGAAGAAAATAGAAGCAGAAGTCGACACAACGTAGAAGGATTTTTTTCAGGTGTACTATATTTCGGCTGGCCAAACCAGCCTTCTTCAGGTACAATGAGAATTTTACATTGGGACGTGATTTTTATTTTATGAAATAAGTAAAAATAATTGACGGTGTAAACTTAAGATAAGTATAAGAGCCGGAAAACATAGATACATATTTCAGACATGTCTGAATGCAAAATTCTGCTACTGCACACAAGTTGAGCTCTGTATGACAATGATTTTAATTGAAATTAAAGAAATCAATGACATAATTATGTTATTGGTGGTGGGGGTGACATTGACTTATTCACGACCGAAATATAGGGCCAGTTCGAATTACGTGATGACGTAATAAAAGAGCTGCGGTATCCAGAATTAACGGCGATATAGTTTACAAGCTAAAAACTGAGGCTGAAACTTACGCACATGTACATCTTTTGGTGAATTTTAAGGGTATGTGTACTGAAAATATTTGTAATAAAGTGAATATTCCTCGTTCTTTACTTTAACCGATTGATAAGACGCAAACAATCACGGGTAGGGTAAGGATTGACACGTATTGGGGATAGTCACTGGCCGGCCGAGGAAATATGGAGTGTTGGTGAGGATCGGCCGTCACTGCGTTCAATATATCAAAACCACGGAAAAGTAAAGGTAAATTCATGGCCAATTTAATAAAAAAAAACTAAGGACAGCGTAGCAAATATTACAATAGCACGCGCAAACAATTACTTTAAATCCCACCTGGTGACACCCTCTGTGACATGATAACGCAACGCAAACCAGCGTGACATGAGCGCATATGTCTGAGTATTTGGACTGCATTTCTCATGCGAAAGCCTGTGTTTTTGTCTATTGTCGGCAGGAAAAATGAAAACAGATCTTTAAAACGTGAACTGGTATTTGAGTCTCAAAGAAAACGACAGCTCGAACTGAGGAAAACACTGCTATGTAGAAAGTGCTTTCACCAATGGCACAAGTCAGTGTCGAAAATAATGCATGTCCGCTCCGTTACTCTGCAGTACTTCATTATCCTAAGTTGACTACTCACAAGAACAATTTTCATTGTACCTTAGTGTTTCCATCGTTTTCCCACTAGTGTTAATACTTGTGAAAACATTACATCCGCAGCAACGGCAGTGATCACAATACAAATGATTTCCTCTCGACCCGACAGGGTATCAGGAAGGCGCGGGAGTACAAGATTAAGTAATGACATACGCGTCGTACATTTTACTGTACGTGTACTACAGATCGGGACAAAAATTTACAAATGGTTGTTTGTAAACAAACAATTTGGCCCATAGAGTAGCGTCATGGCACAACAATTCAGCAGCGTCAAAAATCTAACCGCAAAACATAGATACATATTTAATTTCAGAGTGTCTGAATGCAAAATTGTGCTACTGCACACAAGTTAAGCTCTGTATGACAACGAGTTTATTTGAAACTAAAGGAATCAATGACGTAATTATGTTATTGGTGGTAGGGGTGACATTGACTTATTCACGACCGAAATATAGGGCCAGTTCGAATTACGTGATGACGTAATAAAAGGGCTGTGGTATCCAGAATTAACGGCTATATAGTTTACAAGCTAAAAACTGAGGCTGAAACTCGCGCACATGTACATCTTTTGGTGAATTTTAAGGGTATGTGTACTGAAAATATTTGTAATAAAGTGAATATTCCTCGTTCTTTACTTTAACCGATTGATAAGACGCAAACAATCACGGGTAGGGTAAGGATTGACACGTATTGGGGATAGTCACTGGCCGGCCGAGGAAATATGGAGTGTTGGTGAGGATCGGCCGTCACTGTGTTCAATATGAAAACCACGGAAAAGTGAAGGTAAATTCATGGCCAATTTAATTAAAAAAACTAAGGACAGCGTAGCAAATATTACAAGAGCACGCGAAAACAATTACTTTCAATCCCACCTGGTGACACCCTCTGTGACGTGATAACGCAACGCAAATCAGCGTGACATGAGCGCATATGTCTGAGTATTTGGACTGCATTTCTCAAGCGAAAGCCTGTGTTGT
>BLAZ01000540.1:262521-265021 GCA_014633955.1 Acropora tenuis
TTACAGCTGAATTTTAAAATATCGAAATTGGCCTATTCAAAACAACTCAACCTCGTCCCCAGGTCTTCTCGGTTGATGGTGTCTTAACCCGCGAAAACGCTGTATTTTTGACGTCATTTCCTCGTTAAACACAAAATTCTTCCAAATTCGGTCATCAGTAACTGGTTATGGTGAATGAAACGTGTGCTTTTAGCCAATCAGAATCGGGAAAATATTTTGAATGAATAGTATATTAATAAGTAATCACATGATTTTCCTCGTGCAATTTGGAATAAATAAGCACTTGAAATTTTTTTAAAGACCATAAAGTGCACTCGCTCTACGGACTCGTGCACTTTTGTTGGTCTTTGAAACATTTACTCGTGCTTATTTATTCCAAATTGCACGAGAAAAATCATGCGAATACCTATACTTAATACTATTATTTTAACTTTGGAACCAAACCCTGTAGCTGGTTCGAAAGTTTTGAAGCTGTCAGAAGAATGATTATCTCGTTTAAATCTGTATCACACGTAAATATAAATCATTATTTTAGTCTCACATCTAGTCTGCTGTGAACATGCTTCCTGGACCGGTGTCACAAGCAGAGATACATACCTAAGGCAATTAACATCTTCGATCTATTAGAAAAACAAGAAAGCAATTTTTTTGATAAAGTACTATCTTATTCGTACTTAATTTCGCGATTTTCGCGATGGTAAGCTTCATTTTGCATCTTGTCAATTTCACATGAATATGTTGAGCAGACAATCTAGCGACTCATATTCATCTGAAGATGATTTGGCTGTTAACATAGAAGCAAAAGTTATGAAAGACCAATTCACGTCTTGGTACTCAGCGCCAATTCAAAGTCAACTAGATTTAGGGGTGGTCCTCGGAGATGTTGATGTTGACCTGCGACTCTCCGTTCTCAAACCAATTCATGCAACTTGGATCGTTAGCATGTACAACCATTTGTCTAGCTCTGAAGGCGGACTCAGTCAATTGCAAAAGGATGGAAGAAGGCTGGTGTAACTGATGTTGCTAGTGGCTCAAAAAAACTTCCACCGGAAGATCCCTTTGAAGACCTTGATATTAGGAACATTGCGGACTCCAGGACAATTATATGTACCTAATCTTAACTTGTTCGAGTTGTTTAGAAAGGTTGTCGTTCAGGCTTTTTTCTTTTTTGAAAATAAAATGACGTTGACAACGCTTCCGCGAAGTTTAAGTATCTTTTATCATTTTCTCCCATCGAAATCGTGAAACTGAGTAAAGCTTCGCAAAATACTGTCTCGCAAAAATCGCGAAATTAAGTGCGCGCGAAATTAAGTATGAAAAAGGTACATTAAGATACACATCCGCTAAGAGAGCTTTTGCCTAAACGGAAGGTCACAGAATATGACTTAAGAAAAAAATCTAGTCACCACAAAAAAACGTATAACAGTGTTTTCCAATCAAAAGTTTCTGGATCCGCCACTACATGATGGATAGACAATAAAAATGAAGTCTTAAGAGTTGGGAGGTTAGTTCTTGTACGGGTATTGCATATTCACGGGTGCAGGGAGGTTACATCCCTGGTGCAGGTAGGTTATATTTCTGGTGCAGGAAGGTTATAACCTTGGTGAAGGGCGGTTAATGTATCCTTCGCGAAGGGAGGTTATATTCTTGAGGCTGGGGAGGTCATATCGGCCTGCTGCAGGAAGATTATATCCTCAGTGCAGGGAGATTATATCCTTGGGGTAGGGAGGTTAAACCTTTTTATTTTAACTCACAGTTAGTACGCTCGCTGAGATTGGTCAATTTTGCAGTCCTTATTCTACTGTACGTTCCGCTAAATTTTAAAGCTGCCTTCTCGCGCGCCTAATTAACCTCTGAGATATATTATTAACCTCGTTTTTCTCAGTCCGTACTGTAAGTTACGGATCCTCCGGTTTTTCAGTTGATTTATGGCCCGCGAGCTTCGCTCTTGGGCCATAAATCATTGGGAAAAGAACTCGGTCTGTAACTTACAGTACGGACCGAGAAAAACGAGTCTCTGTAAATGTTCTGGTGGAGTAATTGGGGGGGAGGGGGGGGGGCACATTACAGAGCAGCAGAGCAGAGTGCAGAGATTGGGCCTAGGTCTAGCTCTGGAACTGAATTGATGAAAATGTTCACGGCTCTTATTTGCTTTGTTCCCAGAATTCCATTGTTTTGTATCATTTATGGTTCATACTAATTCCACCAAACAATATTTTTAAAAAAAGGAACTTTCGCATCGTTTTCGAAACAAATTAAATTCAGTAGATTAGCCTCCGTTTCTCTTCGTTAGTTCATCTCTTTTTAAAAAGCATCAAAGGCAGCTGTTTCATGTAAGTGCACTGGTTTGAACTTTCCTGCCAATGGACCAGTTTTGCAGAAGAAGACACAGGGCTGGGAAGTCGTTATTGAAAACGATCTATTTCTACAACGAAAAAGTTGAAAGAATAATATGTTGCCCTATTGTTGTTGTACGGAAAAGTTGAAAGAATAATATGTT
>BLAZ01000540.1:272521-276561 GCA_014633955.1 Acropora tenuis
GTTTATTTTAAAACATCATTACTAACAAATTCAAGGCCAAAGTAAAATGCTCAGGATGAAAGTGTTAAAAAAGCAAAACGACCTGCAGATCTTTACTTCCTTTTTTTTTTTGTACGAGGTTAAGAAACTATCCTGGGCACGTAAAACAAGCCAACTGCACAAAAATCCAGAGCTGACGTTATTTAGGTAGAACTTTTGTAGTTTCGAAAGAGCATTGATCATTTGTTTTCTATATACGAACCAATAAGTAAGGATAATTTTGTTCATGATGATTTTCCACTGAAATTTCAATTGAGCCACAGCTCCTTAAGCTCTCTTTTTGTCGATATCAAACAAATCAAATCAGAATGTGTCAACTGACCAAACGTTTGCTAAATTTTATGGGCCGACGACAGAGCTAAATAACGTCCGCGCATGTGCAGAGACGGGACAGGTCTGGGATCTAAACTAGTATCGTTTACAAAAGGATTTTCAAAACATCCTCACATTTTGGCAATTTTTAAGGTTCCCATTTAAAGTAAAGGTAGATTATCTCATACTTTATTCAATTCTCGTTTATAGTTTTGTAATTTTTCTTATATTTTTTGCTATGAACAAAAGGAGACGCACGAACGAAGCGTCTCAGCTAAATTAGTATCGTTTGCAAAAGGATTTTTTAGACATCATCACATTTTGGCGATTTTTAAGGCGGATTCTGAATATCTAAGGTTCCCATTTAAGGTAAAGGTAGATTATTTCATACTTTGTTCAATTCTCGTTCATAGTTTTGTAATTTTTCTTATATTTTTTTCCTATGAACAAAAGAAGATGCACGTTCGAAGCAGAACAATTCTTTCATTCGAATGTTTACATGTTTACGCGCAAACAGAAATGAACGACGGCTTATCAACATGCGATATGCCGGGCATCTCATATCAGTGTTAGCATTAAAGGAACATTTTGATATTTATCTTTATTTTTCCTTGAATGATCGATTATTAATTTCTGTTATTCCTCTCGCTTTGTTTCGCTAGGTTTCACTAGAAGAACTGTAAGAACACAAAAAAATTCCCTGAGGGCGGGTTTCTCTTCTTTCTTCCAATATTCAGCTATTGCAATCAGATTTATTAATAAAGTGCTCACTAGACTGCAAATCCAGGCCACCAAAATTTCGTGCTGAATCTAAATAGTTTAATTCGGTCTTGCTCTGGTGCATGTAGCGTATGAAAAACCATCTTTCGCAGTTGCTTAGTCTCTGAAAAAGAGCAAGCCTAACCTGCCATTTTTAACTGTCACCGACTCATTTCTGAAACTGAAGTGTGTCAACCCGTCCTAGTGTGTTAGACCATTGACGTAATTCAAGCTAGCTGTAATCCCTGAGTTAGCTTCATTTCATTGCCTTACTTTTGACCATAAAGAAATTAATTTATGAAAAAGATGCAAATAGTTGACAATTGCGACTGCCTATGATCAACAGCTAAGTTTTTTTCAAGGTTTTTAACAGTATGAACATGCAGTGGGGCACTTCACTTTGTTTGATTGTGTTCTTGAGTTTGGCTTCCTGACATCCTCCTCTTTCACCAGCCAATTGATAGCGTCTCCAAAAGTAAGACGTTTTTTATGTTTGTTAAATTTGTTACCCAACTGTTGCCTAACTGATCAAGAATTTGTACTTTATTTATACACGGTTAACAAGTATAATAAATCACCACTGAACCAAAAATATATAGATTTAGCCACAGCTAAAAGCGAAGCTCCCATTGATAAATTTATAACTTAAATCAAACAATAATTTTGTATTCCACAAATTAGTTAACTTAAGGGCACATTCATGTGATTTTTGAGGGAAAAGCTAAGTGATTTTTGAGTGAAACAAATCTTGTATCGAGTTGATATAGCCTTATATGTACACCCAAAAGTAGTCTTCGGTCATATTTAAGGTGGCTCGACTGGATTTTTCTGAGGGGATACCTCCCAAGTTTGAGCATTAACTACGTCGTCATGAGTACAGATATGGGAAAAAGATTACCACAACTGTATTATATAACGATGAAAATTTCTTATGATCTGGGTTTTAATTTATTGCAATCGGAGTCGCCATGGCAAGGTAACAACGCCATTAGGTTTTTTATTTATCTTTGTGATTCTCTGTACCGTGAATTTTTTTAAGGAATCCCTTAAGGGAGTTTGTACCTGGCATAATTGCCTCAATTATGGCAAAGTTTGAACACATTCTATGAGAGCGTTTTCGAGATAATGAAGTTTTAGTCATCATAAAAGCAGTGAAATAGCATGTTATCCACACAATTAGCTAAAGTTTTAAGAAAATGATAAGCTTTGGAAACGCAGCTTCATCTCATAGTGTTTTGATTCCATTGAAAACTGCGTACAAGAAAAGAGGGGAATTGCTCTGGGCGATCGCGAATAAGAAGAACTTTATTAACTTGCATTCAGCTGCTTTTGTTACAGTTTTTGCATGTAATTTGGTCCTTGCCTATAATTTTCGCATTTTTCAAAAAACCGCTCAATGATTTCTTTTATAAATTTTTCAATCCCGAGGTCAATTGCCTATAAATATACCCTGCAAGTTTCAAGAACATTGAAAACAGAGAAGGCTTTTAAACAGGACTTCAAATATAACCAATTTTCTCCCCATATTTTGTGTTTACAAGTGAGCGTCCTCATCATTCACTAGCATTGTTTCCAAGTTTCATATGCACGTGCCCATTTAGCAAAAAGATAGAATTTGCATTAAAAAAGAACCCTCGGTTAAATCTCCCGAATACGCTAATTACCGGGTAAAGAAATTAGTGATATATTATAACATCACAGCAACTCTTTGTAAGAGTTTCTGTGACGTTATAACCCGAGTAAATAATTATTAAAGTATTGCATCCTGCACAGTGAGCCGTGACGTTCACCGTCTCGGCTCTTACTGCTATCTGTGACACAAGCCAATTATTAGCATATTCCGGATATTCCTTCCGAAAAACTGGCTGAATTTTTGCGTCTGAGGTCAGTTTGAAATCAAAATCGTAATAGTGCGGGGCGATACTGACATAAACACAACATATTTGATATGAATTTCAAAAAAAGTAAACGTGAGTCTGTGATCATTTGAAAAAGGATAACTTAAAAAAAAAATACTCCACCTTGATGGGTCGACACCTGAGCCCGCGATACGGTCAGGTGATATTGGTCAGCGGATTCCCTTTTTTGGCAGCTGTCAATTGATGACAACATTGATGTGCAATCAGCTTTCTCCTGGGCTCCCAAAGTAGCCAGAAAGTGTGAGAGTAAACATTGGTATGCCTGTGGTGCGGGCGGACGGTCGCTCGCTCGCTCGCTCGGTCACGTGATTACCAAATTTTCTGGAATGGGTAGATTTATTTTCTCATGGTGTTCCGCTGGCACGCTTCGCGCGCGGAGTTCCGCTATAAGTGGGTCTTATCCAAAAAAAAATCTTCCAAATTCAGCTCAATGTAATATCATTAAAAGAATAAACCGATTTTGAGTACATTTTACACATTGGGCTTAAAGTGAAGTGGTTGTATTTTTTCCTTTATGAGAACAATAATACTTATCCATTTGTTTGTTTTAATAGTAGAAATAATTTAACTGATGTACATGTCTCCCCCTGCCAAAGAGAGAAATTACCAGGGGCGGATCCACGATTTTTTTTAGAAGGGGGTGCACTCGTCTCTTACTCTACTTCAACACCAATAAACCACTTGTTTTTTTTTTTCCTGCAGAATACCAGTTGTATTAGAAAACCGAAAAGGGTATATGCCGCATTGTTAAACGTATTAACGCAGCTAGTTTTGTTTCGCTTCCGCATTCACGGAACATTAACAACTGACCCATGACCAAGGGCTAATCTCCTGGATGCTGTCTATAAATTTCGGCGAATTATTGCCCATACAACTGGGACAAATCCCCTATACTGAAACTGAAAAGAGCAGTATTGGTCAGGCTCCCCCGGAAAGGGGTAACCTTTTTCACGCCTCAGGCATATCAAAAGGTCAGGAGTCGAAGTGTATAAAAGGGTAGGGAAGTCTATC
>BLAZ01000540.1:292062-294774 GCA_014633955.1 Acropora tenuis
AAAAATTGAAGTCTTACAAATAAGTCAGTATCAAGACATTTTATCTGGTACGTTACAACGATGCGAGATTCTTCATTCCCTCAGTTGCAATCCCTCAGAAATCGTGTGGTTCCATAGTGATTCACGGGTGATTGACTAGTGAAGTATTTTTCATGCGTGGAATCGAAATGTGTTTTTCTTTTGGGAATCCATCACTGAATTCTACCGCGTTTTCATGCGGACTGACAAAAATTATTGTTGACATTCCCAAACAAAGATTTGATTTCACGAAATATGTTGAGCGGGTATCGATAATTTTCTCTGAAATTTTACAGGAAACTAACGCCGTCTTCTCGTCTTCGAGGCAATTTTTTTCCTTAACATAGCTCATGAACTTATCACCCTTAACATACCATTTTGGATTAAAAGAAAGGTAAATGAGGAAGCTGAAAGTGTTTAACCCACAAGATGGATAGAAGGCGATGTACACGTAAATAATGTGTCCCAGGCTTATTCCAAATGCTCTCGAGAGGTCGATGGTGACTGCTGCTGTATGTTCTTTAGAGTCCAAACTTGTCGTGATGTCTTCGCATGTCTTGAGAAGAGCTGTTGCACATGAATATCCTTTCAGAAGTAAATTGTCACTAAGAAAATTCAGAGAAAATTCATAAAGCTAGTCGAATAGAACTCTCTGTGCTATTTTTGAAACAGCTGGCAATACATATATGGGGTGATTGTCTCACTGTCCATTTCATGGATCGTGGAAATCACAGTTTTCCTTTCACGTTTGATGTGGCAGGGTATTCCGAGGTTAAGAGATCATTTTGAATGCTCTGCCTTTTCTTTAAGATGGGTTTCTCGGTTGTGTTGATAGTCCCAAGCCCATTCCTAACAAGAACGTTCAGTTTGTGTTGATTTGTTTTGTGGTTTAATCACATAATTATAGGTCGAGTTCTTTTAGCAAAGCGGCTCGTTTTTCAATTAATTATCGTCGTTCCTCAACTTCAATTTTGTATCCTAAAATTAAATGATACTGCAAATCAACGGATTCATAGCTTTGTTCAAACTCGGAGTCAGTTCTCATCATATTAGCAAAAAATTGTCCCCTAAAACTTAGGAAAGTTCTATGCAATCCGAGCAAAGTCACCCTGTTTACCATGATGTGTGATCCCTTAGATACCGCGTTGACGTCACGACGAAGTCCAGTCTCAGCTCTATCGTTGCACGGTTTTTGATTCCCTTTCCACGATTTCTTTCGTTTTGAGAACAGTGCAAAATTACCCCTATTCTCATTTACCTGCTTGTTCTTGATTTGTTTACATGTCCTCTCTTAAGAAATTCATGAACTCAATAAGGGTGATAGGCACCTCAAGCTTTCTAATAACGCATGTGAAGACGAAACCATCAAACTATTTCGTGAGGAACCAACGTGACGTCGATCGTTATTCAACCAATTATGATCAGTGGGCGTGGAAAAGAGTGAACTAATACGACTTCCTTGAATGCGTGTGAGTATTTGCGTTTGCCTTCCTTGTCTTTAGGTTGGCGTTTGTAGTCCAAACGGTATTTTCATGCCAGGAATAGAATTCTGAAGATATGTTAATGCATTTCTGATTTACAAGGTAAGAATCATTTTACTACGACAGTGCAAGACGTTATCACATTATGGGCAGTGATTACTATACTGAGCGATGGTCTTCCTACCGTCGCTTAATTATGCCTGAACTTCGATTTCTGGGACATTTCAGTGATCTATCCAAGCTACTTCTCTTTTTACAATCTTTTCAAAACTGTTTTATGTCTTGCACATTGGTCTTGTTGCTGACTAGATGACTACGTAAATCTACGTTGGCTTTGTTTGAAACAATGATGCGAATGTTTGCAGCTTTCGTCGAAGGTTTCTAGTTCGGGTACTTTTTACAGTCGCTATTATTCCTTGTCACACGTTAGCCTATCTTAAATCGTTTATAGTACTCTATTCTGCGGAGTTCATTTCAATGAGGGACGACGCAATTTCTATAAGACTGGAGCGTAAGTATTGTACGGTTAAAGAAAACACTGAGGCCAACTTTATATTCACTTCCATCAAAGTTTATGTACACTAGACCTAAAGGATCAATTCAAGCACAATAACCGTAAATCACCTGCATTACTGGTTTTTAGTTTGCAACACTATGCCTGACTGATTGCAAAGTTCCCTAGAGATCAGTGGAGCGAAACAAGTAAATAAAGGTTCCTAAATTTTAATGTGAGAGAAAAAAAGTTGAGATTGTATTTGTATCCTCTGGGACTAAATTTTTCACTTCTTAAGATTTCAGACATGTCAGTCAGCCGGATTGTTCAGTGTTTTTTCATCCTAGAAGGACACGGAAACAATTGGGTCATGCACATAAATTTGTCAGGAATTTAACTTGTCGATACTGAGAATGGTAGGTTAGTGAAAAGAGATGTCTCCAAAATACAATTTTTGCATCTAACACATTGGAAAAAGGTGCGAGATAAAGGCTGTGATAAAAATAGTTGACCATTGAGGTGAAGGGAGTAGGGTTAGTAACGAGGTGGACGAGTAGCATTGGATCATTCTCCTACTTTCTGTTGTGTTAAGACGTTGAGTAACACACTGAATCTAGTGTGCTTCTTTAGAATTCATTCCAGAGCACAATGGATCGAATTGTATTTGAATTTTTCAGTTCGGAGGAAGCGCAGTTCTTCTCTTATTAACGCAGCTAGTTT
>BLAZ01000540.1:294784-299784 GCA_014633955.1 Acropora tenuis
AAAATATTTCACGAGTGAGCGCAGTGAACCAACAACTGCGCTGAAACATATTTCTCTAGCCTTCACTAGTCCTACAAAGATTTATTGTGTAACCATGGTAACGCTGATTTTTTCTTACGCCTGAAGAAGATAGCAAGTTTTCACTCAAAAGCTTACCTGGTGAGGTATTTGGTGTTTCTGTAAAAAATACATTTCTTTCCTTTTCGATTAATCTTTTTGTGAATCTGTGTTTCACTAGTATGACAGCATTTTTTTTAGTTTAGACAAACAGTTGCCAGTTGTTGTTAGATTGATAATCTCAGGAATGTCGATTAATTAATTAATCATTTCTCCGAAAAGAGTGCATGAGATAAGTGCACAGCATAACACAGAACGACCGGAGCAATAATGATGAAAGCAGAAGTCTTAAAGAACTTCAAAACACTTTACCTGGTACGTTACAGTGATACGAGATTCTTCATTCCTTTAGTTGCAATCCCTCAGAAAGCGTGAGGTTCAATAGGAATTCACGAATGCAGTATCTTTCATGCGGGATCGAATTTTTGTCTTTTGGTTTTTTGTTTTTTTGTTTTTGTTTTTTGTTTTTTTTTTCCGGGAATCCATCACTGAATTCTACCGCGTTTTGTTGACATTCGCGAACGAATGAAGATAGCAAGTTTTCACACAAAAGCTTACCTGGTAAGATATTTCATTGGTGTTTCTGCAATAAATACATTTCTTTCCTGTTTGATTAACCTTTTTGTGAATCTGTGTTTCACTAAGATGACAGCATTTGTTCAGTTTAGAAAAACAATGGCCGGTTGGCATCAGATGAATAGTCTCAGAAATGCAAATTAATTAATGATTCATTTCTCCGAAAATAGTGCTCGAGAGAAGTGCACAACGTTTCACGGAACGACCGGAACAATAATGATGAAAGCAGAAGTCTTAAATATTAACTTAGTTTCAAGTGACATTTTATCTGGTACGTTATACGATACGAGATTCTTCATTCCCACAATCGCAATCGCTCTGAAAGGGTGAGGTTCCATAGGAATTCACGTGTGGTTGACTATAGTGCAGTATTTTTAATGCGCGGAATCGAATTTTTTTTTTTCAAGGAATCCATCACTGAATTCTATCGCGTTTTGATGTGGACAGAAATTATTGTTGACATTCACAAACAAAGATTTGGCTTCACGAAATATATTGTGCAGATATCGATACTTTTCTCTAAAATTTCACAGCAAGCTAACGCCGTCGTCTCGTCTTCGAGGCAATGTTTTTCCTCAACATAGCTCATCATCATATCGCCCTTAACATGCCATTTTGGATCAAAATAAAGGTAAATGAGGAAGCTGAAAGTATTTTATTCACAAGATGGATAGAAGGTGGTGTACACCTAAGTAATGTGTCCCAGGCTTATTTTAATGCTGTCGCGAGGTCGATGGTGACTGCTGCCGTATGTTCTTTAGAGTTCAAACTTGTCGTGATGTCTTCGATGTCTTGAGAAGAGCTGTTGCACATAAACGTCCTTTCAGAAGTAAATTGTCCCTGAGAAAATTCATAAAGCTGGTCGAATATAACTCTCTCGACTCTTTTTGAAACAGCTCGCCATACATAGAGGGATAGATAGCAGTAGTAATAACAGAAAAATCTGAATTGCAGGTCTGGTCATATATAACTATACAAATAAACGGGTACTTATTATCCCAAATACGATAAATATATATAAAAATTATATATAATCCAAACTACACTAGTAAACACATTACGTCGGGACAGTAGAGTATTTGTTTGTGACAAAGTCACCAAACCTATTTGTGGCAGTTATCTTAGTTCTTGCTCTATCTCTCGATCTGAGTGAGTAGTGGGCAGAGGCACTTGTAGATTCTAATCTACTAGCTACTAGCTTGTAAACCCGGTTATCCGGATTAAGCTGCGCAATGAATTCGTGATAGTTTATCATATCTTTGTGTGTAGCAGTCATAAAACTGAATTGCGTAAAAAATTGCAAATGAATAAATACAACAAAAACTAATAATATTACAAATACAATAGTTAGATTCTCATTGTCCATTTTTTGGATCGGGAAATCACGGAGTTTTTCCTTTCAAGTTTGATGTGGCAGGGTATTCCGCGGTTAAGAGATCATTTTGAATGCTCTGCCTTTTCTTTAAGCTGGGTTTCTTGGTTGTGTTGATAGTCCCAAGCCCATTCCTAACAGGAACGTTCAGTTTGTGTTCATTTGTGTTGTGGTTTAAACACATATGGGTCAAGTTCTCTTGGCGAGGGGGTTCGTTTTTCATTTATCGTCGTTCTTTAACTTCAATTTTGTATCCCGGGATTAAATGATCCTGCAAATCATCGGATTCATAGCTTTGTTCAAACTCAGAGTCGTTACCCATCATGTTAGCAAAAACTAGTCCCCTAAAACTTGGGAAAGTTCTATGCAATCCGAGCAAAGTCCCTCGTTTACCATGATGTGTGATCCCTTAGATACCGGGTCGACGTCACGACCTAGTCTAGTCCCAGCTCTCTCATTGCACGGTTTTTGGTTCGCTTTCTGCGATTTCTTTTGTTTCGAGAACAGTGCAAAATTACTCCTATTCTCATTTACCTGCGTGTTCTTGATTTTTTTACATGTCTTCTCTTAAAAAATACATGAACTTAATAAGGGTGATATAGGCACTTCAAGCTTTCTAATAACGCATGTGAAGACATTACCACTAAACTGTTTCGTGAGGGAGCCACGTGACGTTGATCGTTATCCAACCGATCATGAAATCAGTGGGCGTGGAAAAGAGTGAACCAATACGACTGTCTTGAATGCGTGTGAGTATTTGTGTTTGCCTTCCTTGTCTTTAGGTAGGCGTTTGTAGTTCAAACGGTATTTTCCTGCCAGGAATAGGACTCTGAAGAGGTGCTAATGTATTTGTGATTTCCAAGGTAAGAATTATTTAATTACGACAGTGCAAGATGTTATCACATTATGGACAGTGATTGCTATATCGCTCTAAACTGAGCGATGGCCTTCCTACCGTCGCTTAATTATGCCGGAACTTCGATTTCAGTGATCTGTCCAAGCTACTTCTCTTTTTACAATCTTTTCAAAACTGCTTTATGTCTTACACATTGATCTTGTTCCTGACTAGGTGACTTTGTAAATCTACATTGGCTTTGTGTTAAACAAGGATGCGAACGTTTGCAGCCTTTGTCGAAGGTTTCTAGTTCGGGTACTTTTTATAGTCGTTTTTATTCCTTGTCACACGTTAGCCTATCTTAAATTGTGCAGCAGTTTATATTACTTCATCCCGCGGAGTTCATTTCATTGAGGGACAATGCAATTTCAATGAAACAGGAGCGTAAGTATTGTACGGTTAAAGAAAGCGCTGAAGCCAACTTTATATTCCCTTCCATCGAAGTTTATGCACGCTAGACCGAAAGGATCAATTCATGTACAGTAACCATAAATCACCAGCATTATCGCTTTTGTTTTGCAACTCTATGCCTGACTGATTGTAAAGTTCCTGAGAGATGAGTGGAACGAAATAAGTAAATCGAATTTGCTGAATTTTTCATGGGAGACAAAAAGTTGAGATTGTGTTTGTGTCCTCTGGAAATTTTTCAGTTCTTAAGATTTCAGACATTTTAGTCATCCGGATTATTGTTCTTTTTTTTTTTTTTTTTTCTCAGAAGGACACAGAAATAATCGGGTCATGCACATAAATTTGCTAGGAATTTGCTTTATCGATAGTGAGAAATAGGAAGTTAAAAGATGTTTCCAAAGTTCAAATTTTGGATATAACACATTGGTAAAATGTGCTTCATACAGGCTGAGATAAAAATTTCGATAGTTGACCATTGAGGGTTAGGCAGTAGGGTAACAAAAGAGGTGTACCAGTAGCATTGGATCATTCTCCTACTTTTTGTTGCGTGTAACACACACTGAATCTGGTGTGCTTCTTTACCATTTATAAATTCCAGAGCACAGTGGATCGAATTATATATTAATTTTTCAGTTCGGACGCGGCGCAGCTCTTCTTGTATTAACGCAGCTAGTTTCGTTTCGCTTCAGCATTCAGGGAATATTGACAACTGACTCATCACCAAGGGCTAATCTCCTGGATGCGACCTATAAATTCGGCGAATTACTAGCGATGCAACCGGGACAAATCCTCTATACTGAAACTGAAAAGAAAAGTGAAATATGAAGGTCAATGCGATCGATAAAACACAATATATATATATATATATACAGAGGGCATTACAACGTCGCGTGGAGACACGAAAGTTCTCCTCGCGTGTTGAAAATATTTGACGAGTGAGCGTAGTGAACCAACAACTGTGCTGAAACATGTTTCTCAAGGCTTGAAAGACTGGTCGGACGAAGGCGAGATTTGTTATGTAACCACGGTAACACTGATTTTTTCACGCGTGAAGAAGATAGGAAGTCTTCACGCGAAAGTTTACCTGGTTAGGTATTTCGTTGGTTTTTCTATAATAAGTATATTTCTTTCCTGTTCGATTAATCAGTTGGCAATTGTTATTAGATGGATAATCTCAGAATTGTCGATTAATTAATGAATCATTTCTGCGAAGAGAGTGCCCGAGATAAGTGCACAACGTTTCACAGAACAACCGGAATGACAGCATTAGTTTAGTTTAGAAAAACAGAAGAACGAAGATTTAGCGTTCAAGAAAGAAATTGTTCGGATCATTTACTCTGAAAGTTGAAAGGAAACTAACGCCATCGTCTCGTCTTCGAAGCATTTTTTCTCCTAAACATAGCTCATCATCTTGTAAACCTTAACGAGGTTAAAGGTAAATGAGGAAACTTTGAGTGTTTTATTCACAAGATGGATGGAAGGTGGTGTACACCTGAGTATCATGTCCCAGACTTCTTCGTCTTTTTTTCCGTTTTCCTTGTTTATCTGATCTTCTTACTCCGTTCGCCAGTTTTGATTTTCAAAAGCTGGCTCATGCGTGAAGATAGCGCTTTCCAATTTCAAGCCGAGGGA
>BLAZ01000540.1:424519-429519 GCA_014633955.1 Acropora tenuis
AAATCAAACAACCAAATCAAAAAAAAAATCCGTCAGGTCTTCAACGAAAAAAGCGAAAGACGACAAGTATCGATTCCACGGACACAGAAAATGCCATACTCCACATGTTTGAGGCCCAGCAAGAGGCTTTTCAAAGATCGGAAGAGAAAGACGAACGAATGCTGCAGGCCATGATGAAGTCTCAAGAAGATGCTCAGAGGAGACACCAGGAATTTACTGTCGCTGTTTTAGCGAAATTAGGGGACATTTTCGCTTCCAAAAAGTAAATTTTACTTGTTAACTACGCGTTTCAGAAAATAGGGAATAGAAATAGCGGAAAATAGAAATAAAATTCAGAAATAGCGGCAAGTCGACGGCTAAAATATAAATGGGAAAGTTGCAAGGACTGGAGAAAGAGTGACTGAAGTCGACGTCTTCGTTGCCTTCTTAACATAAAGCGCTGAATCGCTGAACTTAATTGAGGTGGACGATTTAAGAGACGCGCCGTGACAATTACCGAAATTAAGCCAAAGAAAAGTTCGTCGTTCAGATCTTCCATGTTTACATGCAGGTAAGTTTCCCGCCAAATCAGGTTAACGCTTACCTTCCCCTGTGTGCGTGTAACCGCAAACGGGGAGTCGATCATAACCCAGGGTAAACCCAACCCAAGCCGTAACCCGAAGGTTCCCCATGGGCAAGAGGTCTAGTGTAACCGCACCTAATATTCAATACCCACATTTCTTTTCAGTCGTGCAACCGCCATTCGGCGTCCGTCGTTCTCCCCGACATTTTTTGAAACAGGTGTATGTTAGCAAGGACCAAAAGAAGTACCGCATCCTGGAAATGGATCTGACCAGCAATAAGGCTAATCAAAGAGTGGAAGGAACATATATCATTTCGTCCAATATTTCAAAAGCATCAGCCTTTCTCCATCAGGATTTTACAAAAACAACCAATATTAAAAAAAATGGCAGCATTTTGAAAAGTGGCAAAAGTGTTCATTTTGCGAAAGTAAGGCAGAAATAAGTTTCAAAGTGCAAAAAACAAAAAACAAAGACTCTAGAATCACTTTACTGTCATTCTACCTAGAAAAAAAGAACCTAAAAAGTTCGGAACATTCGAAAATTGATGATATTTTAAAAAGTGCCAGAAATGACCATTTTGCACAGGTCATAGGGAGGCAAAATAATCGGTTTGGGGCTGAACTTCAAAGTGAAAAAAAGCATACAAAAAGCGACCCTAGAAACACATTGCAGCTGCTTTATGCAAAAAACGGCTTTAAAAAACCTGATATTCAAAAAATTACAATTCTCTAAAAGGTGGCAAAAATGGTCATTTTGTAAAGGCAAAAGAATAAGGGGAAAATGATCTAAAATTGTCGGTTTTCTGATGTTCGGTTTTTCTAGTAGTTTTGTGCACGGAAAGAAGCTAGATATGATCTAGTATCCAGAAAAAAAAAGAAAATCTTTTATTTTGGTGCTTTAAAATTAGTTCTAAAACTGGCTACATTTTTGGCAATCTATTATAGGCTTAGCGAAAGGGCCTGTTTTTTATCCCTTTTTTTTCTCAACGAGGAAACCGAAGATTTTTCTAGCTTGAGTCCTTGAAGATAAATTATGTCACGCTTCGACTTGGTTTTCTTACATTTGCGTTTGGAAACTTGCCCCCAAAGTTGGATTGGCACTCTCAAAACTCTGAATCTCGCAATACTTTTAGTTTCTTTCCACTTGCGCACTCGCAATTGTAAAACACATTCCGTATTCCGTAGCAAGACATACTCGTACGTATCACATGGAAGAAATACCTGGTACATTCCTACACATATAGAGGAATTTCTTTGTGTTATAAATCAAACCAAGTGGGGCCGACATTTCTCTCCCTCACTGCCTGGCGACAGGTACCTGAAACCAGGCTCCAAAAACGATCGCCGGCCCGAAATCTCGGGGAAGGTACAACGCCATGACGCCACGTGTAGAGGTACTGCGCTCGTTTTCTTATTTTTTATGCTAATCCTGTGCTATGGCTATGTCTCTTTTTCTGGCGTAAGCGCAAATTTCGTAGAACTGATTGGATGATGGCACCATTTTTTTTTGTCTACAGTTGTCAGCGCCTGAAAGGTTCCTTTTCAGTAGCCCGTTCGGTCACCTTTACTCGAATTCTCCAATCGCCAGGCACCATCATCAATAAAATAGTACATGCGCAAATACGGCTGAAAATAGTTTTGTCGAGAACAACAACAACAAAAACAGGCTGGACTTCGGTAACTTTCACCTCATAAATTCCCCAACATTCATTTATTTACTAAATATAACTAAATATAAAAATATAAATAAATATAAAAAGCAAGGCTGATCGAATAGGAAAACGAATTTACAAACATAGTCTTGTTCTCACCAATACTACAAAACACGGAAAAATGATAAAAAAACCTGTAATCTTATGATTGTATAGTTCTATTTAAGAGACCATTCATGGCCAACACTTCGTCTGTTAATCAATATATGAAATCTACAGTTACTGTAGTTTATATCTAAATAAAGTTTTCTTTTTCTTTAAAATTACTACGAATTCAACACTTAGAGAATGAACATAACTTGTCTGTGAATTTTGTACATTTTCGTCAGTGACCACGAAACCCTTAGGTTGCGTTCGATTGGGAAATTAGGAATTAGAGTTTAAAATCTGGATATTGGGATTTTCACTCACGCACAAAATCCAAAACGGATTTTGTCCCGGATTTACTTAATTAAAAATCCACCTTGGAGAAGGATTTTAGCTAATTAAATCTGGGATGTCCCGTTCGATTGGAAATCCAAAGATCCAGATCTCAAACTCCAATTCCTGATTTTCCAAATGAACGCAACCAAAGGGCGACCATTTCGGCAAACTGTCCAGCCAGATCAGTGAGTCAGTTCGCGAATGGAACGTGTCCGTTGAGCCAAACTGACCCTCCTCTGGAAGAATGACCCGTTTGGTCAAAACGACTCTTAGTTCGATAGAACTGACGAATCTCATGCAAGGACTGGCCAATCAGGCCACAGCTGGCTGATCCGAAAACGGATTTTGTTCCGCATTTTGCTAGTTAAAATAAAGGTTGGAGAAGGAGTTTATTGAATCAGGTACAAAGTCCGTTTTCGGATGTCGTGTTCGATTGGCAATCCAAAATTTACCGATTTTCAAATCCAACTCCGGATTTCCCAATCGAACGCAGCCTTGAACCTGGTTTTCACTAGCGACGCAAGCATAAAGACAAGCAACACTCGCAGTCCCAGTAAAGTTGGTCATTAGCAGTTATTGCATGAACAAAAGACGCTAATCAACAGGGTCATGCACCTGCGTACGTCGCTTGTGCTTATGATTGCTTCGCCTGTGAAAACCAGGCTTACCAATGTTTTCCATTTGTCAGAACTGGTCGGTCGGATCAGCCAGTCAGTCCTAAATTGAATGCGTCAGTTCTGTCAAACCGTGAGCTGTTTGTGGTCAAACTGACTTTGCTCTGGATGGATAACAAGTTTGGTCATGTCATGCCCAGCTCTCCTAGTTAGGCAAATTTACGGACTGGCCGATCCGGCCGAACACTTCTGACAAATGGGAAACAGTCTTGGTCTCCTTCGTAAGCGTTACTGGAATCGCCACGCAACGCTCCGGGGAGGAGTGTGTTGCATGACCGAGTCTAATAACGGCTGCGAAGGACGCTACACAGCACTCACATGGGTGAGATTTCAAAATTATCGAAGTTTAATACGGCCGTGTAAAAACAGGCGAGGGATAAAGATTTGGGATTTGGGAAGTTGCCATTCCTCCCTCCTCCTCTTCTTTTTTTTGTGTTCTCGCACCATCTTGTATGCCGGAGAAACTTTTCTCTTGTTTATGCTTAATTATTGACCGCTCCCCTTTGGGGCTTTTCAGGGTCAATGCCGGTAGGAGTGGGGGCAGGGAGCCAGAATCTCTAACTTCACGTACCCTTCTGCCCCTTTAATTTTTCTCTCGCCTCCTACCCTTTTCCATTTCTTAATTATTACGTAACTAACGTGAAACGGTTTACAATTTTACCGGAAGAAATCTTCTATCTTCTGTGTTCTAAAGAATATCGTAAGAATCTGCCGTCTTAGTTTTCTGGGATATGAAACGAACTTTTAAGCCTCTGAGAATAATAAATTCAAGTCCAATAGAGCTGTTTTCAAATGACTATAGAAACGAATTAAGCGATTGCTGCGTTTAGAGACCGGCTTAAAATTTCGCGCCAGTTTTTCAACCAACGAGAAGCAAAACAAATCGCTCCTTGTACGTGTGACTTTCTCCACGCTTTGAGAAAGTTACAGGTAATAGGTGAGTCTGATTGATTCATCGCGCTGTTTACTCCTACATGATCGGCCGAATTACTTTGGTACTGGTTTTTCAACAGCCACATGAAAGCTAAGGCAGTTAAGGTAAGTAAAATAACTGTTATTGATAGTTTCTAGCTAATGTGAATGCGTTTGGAATCTCCCTCCTCTCTCAGGCTCCCGCTTTCCGCCTGATAATGAATCAATCTTTACTTAATATTATTATTTACTAATAGGCCATTTCCGAGTTCACCTCAGCCTCCATTTCAAAGCGAGGCTAAGTGCGAAGTCCTTGTTCTGAAAATCAGTTTTCATTCATATTCATAATTATCATAGCAAACGTGCAAATAGCAAATTAATTATCATAGCAAACGTTTCGCAGTTAGACTCGCTTTGAAAGAGAGACTAAGAGGAACTTGGAAATGGCCTATTAGGCAGGGCTGGAAATTAAAGAAAAAAAAAGTTAAGTCGGACATTCGCGCCTAGTTTCCAGATCTTAGAAGCAATGTCCAAGATTTTAGTCGTAAAACTTATCCGGCCATAGGGCTTTGCAATAATTCATGGCGTCCTTCCGAAATGTGTGTCCATGAAGTATGTAAGACATCGCAAAATGGCGTCCAAGAGCGATCGTTTGCAATTTGTGTGAACTCGGTTTGGGTGCATTTATTGATGACCGAAATAACTTAATTTGCAAGA
>BLAZ01000540.1:459756-462256 GCA_014633955.1 Acropora tenuis
GGGGGGTAGGGTGAGTATTGTTTGCTTAGTTTTGAGGTGTTCATGCCTTGTAAAAAAAACAAACAAACAAATACTGGTTAAATAGAACTTGTGGTGAGCTATAAATTTGGCTATAAGCTTTAATTATTAGTAATTAATTTTACTGCATAATTATAAGCATCCAAGCTCAGGCAAATACCCACCCTGCTTCTCAGAGGAAAGTCCTTGCACCAAGTATTTTTTGACCAAAATGAAAAGGAAATGATCGAACCGCTGACTGAATATCTCGCACAGAAAATTAAACTCTGTCAAAGTTTTTCCTTGCATCACAGCTCCAAAACAGCAAGATCAAGTTTCACCAACAAATAAATTATAATCAGAAGCTCTGACAGCACAGGGCACATGAAGAATTGAAGATGTGAAATTTGGTTTCTCAAGTAAAATAATTTGCTGCGAAATCTGCCACATTACAGTACATGTGACAAATGTTGTTGACTCTTTTATGACCATTCAGGTTTTCAAGTTTTCAGAAGTCGTAACTGTTGCAATGTTTGGCAAATCGTTCAATCTGAACATCTTTTAGGTTGTTCCCGATTGTTTAACAACTAAGTCTTTTTTGTTTTGGTTGTTCAAAGAAGAAATTTGTGTGAATATCTCCTTTAGATTTACAATTAGAAAATTATGCAAAAAATAACCTGTCCAGTGCCCATGCTATGACAATTGCCAACCCCCATGCGTTGACCAAATTTCTTATGTGAGTGGGTGGGCACTTACGTACTTGGTAAAATATGCAGTTACAGTTAATATTTCCAGAGTGGCTATTTATATAGGAGCAGATTGTATTATTTTTGTCTGAAACTGTGGGCCACAACCTCCATGAAAAGCCATGAGTTTATCTTGGACACCTTACAAGTGTACGATAGGCAACCACCTTGTTATCATCATTAATATGTGACCTCACACGAAAACGTACTCTAATGCTTGTCTGTTTAACAGTCGAAATCATCAATCTGCTGTTGGCCATCCATCAGTTACTCCTTAGTAATTGTCTATGGTTTCACAAAACTGTTAGTAGCATATTTTTTGCATGGATAAAGCGTTAGTGGTTAGCTTGTACCCATAAGAAAAAATTTGCATTGGTTAGTTCATTTTAGCTGTTAGAAGGACTGTAACTCTGCTTTTGGATTGATGCACTCAAAATTAATACCACTTGTAGTAAGTTATGTACTTGTGTCATAATGATGTTCCCTTAATTGCATAATTTATAATTACAGTATTATTCTTTGTGCAGCAATGTCAGAAAAAAAACTTGGTTCTGACCAGCATTATTTTCATAAAAGACAACTCCTGTGAGAATAAACTGGATAAAATCGAAACAATTGCTGCAATGATTTCCCCCACCACAGCCCCAGATTGTATTTGTTTATAAAGAACTGCAATGATTACAGCTGTGTTCTAAAAACTGTTACCATAAAAAGTTACTTAAAATTGTCCTCGAGGAATAACTAACAAATACAGACCAATCCTGGGAACAAAAGTTAGAGGGAAAAGACAAGGCATGAAGTTATAAACGTCTTATAGAAAGAGTGAGAATACAAAATAAATTATTTACAATCACAGCAATAATTATTACTGTAGGCCAGCAGATTAAAACAGTCTCTCAGAAAAACATTTGCTATTTCAGTGCTACAATAATGTTTTAGTTGTACCCAGTGATTCATTAAGAGAAACCAACTATGGACCTTGTCAGAGATGATGTTTTGCAGACTTGCGTTACACCAAGCTGCATACGAGGTGTTAGAGCTATTCTAAGAGAGGAAGACACATGACACTGATGTGCTGTGAGGCTCGTTCCGCTGTTTTTAGCAAAGATGAATTGAGCAGAGCCAATAATTTTATTGACAGAAGTCACAAAAAGCTAGTTATGTCATCAAAAGCTGACAAAATTCCAAGCAAAATTGCTATAGAACAATTTAATACTGAAATTACATCTTAATTTCTTCATTTCAGTTGCCTACTTTAGTTAGCAGTCCTGGAAATAATTTTTCTTTATTCACAGGACATCTGTCCTTTCAAATCTTCTTTTTGGTCAGCTATTTTACAAATCAAATCGGACATAATTTATTGACTGGCAACACCTTGAAGAAGATAACCCAAGATGTGCTGGTGAGATGTTCGGTCATCGTGTCCGAACATAATATGGAATTGGCCGGACATTCTCGAAATTTGGTCGGACAATGCCCGGTGACTGACTGTTATTTCCAGCACTGGTTAGTGAGCTTGCCTATGTAGGCAAGTTCACAAAGCATAGGTAAGTTTGCACGTAGACCATTTAATGCTTAAATTTGAATTAGTTGAACTGACTTAACCATTAAATGCTTGTAGACTTGTATTGTATTGACTTTTTAAGCCGCTTTTATGGGGTGCCTTTAAAAGTGTCAGGTGCATGCTGTCAAGTGCCGTTAGCTTTCCGTTACAAATCCAGTAGTTAGCCATTAGTTTTCTGTTTAATGTTAAAATG
>BLAZ01000540.1:475687-478187 GCA_014633955.1 Acropora tenuis
TAATTTCCAGTGCGAAACCGTAAGGGAGGTTCCGTTAAAGGAGTTGAGAAGTGGGCAGGATCTAGACCCCCTCTCCTGGCAAGAAAATTCCGTGCAAATTATTATATTTAATCCCCTTAGGCATTAAGGCAAAAGAAAGGAATGGGAATTTCCTAAGTACGGTCTGTAACATGTAACAGGTTTCATCTTTCGTACATTTACGTCCAGAAATGCTCGTAATTAAATGTATGCTCAATTTTGATAAAACGTCAAGAAAAGTCCCGCCAAGTCTAAAGGCCCTAGCAAACGGCTTAAACATTTGCTTCAACATCCATTCGATTTTCGTTGAACGGTGGGATGGGCAAACGGTTTATCCAACAAAACGTAGCGAGTGGCCTGGTAATTCACGATTTCAGGCCCCAGCTCCTTGCACGCCTGAGACAAATGCAAGGGCGCCATTTTGAAATGGCACAATGGATTGCGCGTATGTGTTTACAACAAAGTTCGCTTGCTATTATCAGTTTTTGTATTTTCGAAGTTTTCAATGATGAGGATAAAAAGCCTGGAAGGGAAAGACAAGGCAATGGATCAGAATAAAGGATGAAAGGGGCTATTTCAACAACATCGTGAAGGAATTAGCGATCCAAGACATAGCGGAATCATAGTTAATTCCTACATAGTTAGTAGAGGGAGATGCGGAATATAAAGATATGATGAGAATGAGTCATGCCGATTTTCAACGAATACTGAGCTACATCGAACAGGATATTGCTCGAAAACAAGTCCTTGGTGGGAATAAAGTTATATTTCTCCGAGACAAAGATTAGCCCTGACAATCAGATATTTGGCCACTGGAAAAACATTTTGGCAATTTCGCGACCAACTTGCGTCTTCAGGCCCGCTTTTTTCGCCTTAACCCTTTCACTGCCGTAGGTGCCCACAGGGCACTTTTAGATTTAACTCTGTCTAACGCCAGACGATTTTACTCGTTAATGGGGAACCCCTTGGCAGTGAAAGGGTTAATATCTTGTTTAATATACTTAAGTGTGTCTTCCACTTCTGTGTAAGCACCTCGTTGTAACTTTAGAGTTAGCGTTTGTGTTCGGGTTATCTATTACGTTAAGATTAGGGTTACCGTTAATGTAGGGTTACTGTTCATGTCTTCTTGAGGAGAAGAGTCAGGAGGACACTTTATGACCTCATGATTGTCCGTATTTCTTCCCAGAAGACGAGAAAGGCGAGGGGACACTTTCTGACGCTTAGATAAATCGGCATGCATCTAATTGGGTGCATTTGGTCTGCCACGTGATCAGTATCCAAACGAGTCAAGTGGCCATTGTTTACTTTGCCAAATAATGCAGGTAGCGAAAAACTGTAGAGACTTTTTTCGGCAGTCAGTTTATAGTTTAACAGTTCAGCCTGATAGCAACCTGTCTGTGTCCTTCTAGTTGTATTCCTTGGGGCTATTAAGTTTATTTTCTTGTTTCTTCATTCCACTAGTCCCCTGCCGGTTCAAACTTCAAATAGGACAATGTATGTATGCTGGAAATGTAGGTTCTTGACAGTCCCTTACTATTGATATCGATTTGTGACGCACGCAGTGACTTAAAAGATCTGAAAACGGCGCAAGAACAAATCTAAGCTGTTAAGTGACCCTTAAACTCTCCAACTGAACGAACGAATCGCGACTACAACGCATCGTCTATTAATTGTTCTCATTGGGCAAGCAGAAAAAAAAGAGAGTATAAGAGCCGTGCGTAAAGTGTATATTGTTATCACTTTGCTCACGTGTCATGTATTATGTTATATTCAAGCGTTCTCATGACATATACACTATAGCTATCAATAGAGTTGGTTTTGTTCACGGTGCAGTGGAAAACTGTAATTTGGGAGAAGAAAAAATAGTTGTTATTTTTTATCGTTTTACAAAGTGAGTCGACGCTGGCAGAGAGGACATTACGTGAAAACAATAGCAATGATATAATAACAGTTCTAAACTAAAATAAGTCAGTTATTGTGATCAAATTTTAGCACGGTGTCTTTAGACTGCAACGAACAAATATATATATGAGAGGAGAAACGGAGTAGCTGGAGAAGGGGACCTGGAATCAAGCTCCAATAGCGTGCAACGGAAGGCCCGAAAATTCAAATCAAATATAAGTTAGTGCTTCTACTACTTTCACAACAGTAAACTTTAAAAAGCAAAAAGTTACTTCAGTTTCGGGCTTTTAAACCTAGTAAAGCTTGCATCTATGCTATTAGTTATAACCTCTTTTTTAAAACCTTAAACAAGAATTGAAACTAGCACAGATGATTTGTTACGTTTTAGAGCTACTCCGTTTTATCGGGCTGATCGTTACTGAGGTACTTTCTAAGTAGTATCTCTGCAGAGATATATTCTGTTAAATCTCCGAGCAGAGATTCTCTTAAGACGGCAAATTTGACAGGTAGACAACGCCCAAAAACATGTGATTATACATTCCGGTTGCACTTAAATAATTTGCCATAATTGATCTGATAT
>BLAZ01000540.1:578854-581354 GCA_014633955.1 Acropora tenuis
CGTTACAGCATACGTCATCTGAGTTAAGTGATCCGTAAAAGATAACAGGTGAATGCAAATTCAAAAAAAAAAAGAATGCGTTTGAATTTACATTAAACAGCAACTCTCTAAGCTTTTAACTACCATTTATGAAGATGCACGTTATAATGTACGAAACTTGTCATTAAGAGCCATTTTTAAAGAAAATAGTCGTCACCGCTCACACGCTGACACAACTCCTTTTACACAGCCACTAATCAACTTTTATTTATTAACGACGAGGTGTAAAAGGGGAACATCATCACAGTTCAGCCTCGGCGGCGTTCTCGTGCCAAGCTTCCAAACAAAGGCGTTACGGTGCGGCCGATTGGCGGTAATAATTTCGAAATTATTCCACTCAATTGTAGGGTTACTTTGGCAAGCATCTTCTGACAAAGCTGAGTTTCCTTTTTTTTACAAAGAGATACTGCATTTTGGTGCTCCTTCAAACTCGCAGTGACATTGCAGAGGTTACCTTCATAGCCAGCCCATTTAGGCCTTTATCTCGTTAAGGCCTTACTATCTCTACTAATAAGCATTACTCGTAACTGTGACGATCACTGCACTGTGAATAGACTCATTACTTTGCTCGAAGCTCCAGGTTTTTGAAAAAATGCCACGGTTTGATGGAGGTACAAAATGTTTTCGTGTGCCAAAACCTGCTATATCCAGTGGTACAGGGGCAGTGAAGTAAGTGAAATGTCAATTTATAACGGAGAAAAGTTGAAAGTACGAGACAGTAGATGCTAAACTTGTGCTGTCAGTAACTCTTTAGGGAAACCAGAAGTCTTCATTAAGCGCTTGTAGATAGCAAGCTTTTTTTAAAAATAATATTTTCATTAAATCTGTCAAAATGTAACCGTCTCGAGTTCATCATCACATTCTCTGTGGCCCCAATGTTTTCTTATGATCTATGGTGTGTAAAGATGACATCAAAGGGCTAATAAAAAGAACTCTACATTCCTCTGACGCTCTCTGCAAATTGACACCGTTAAAGGAGCATATTTTTGGAGAACATGAATATTCAACATTTGATCAACAGAATATAATCACAAGATTTTTAATTCTTTCACAATGGAAACCAAGTTCAAGTTTCAAGTTTATTAGGAAGTTTGTAACATACAAAATATGATGTACCACTCATCACAAATAGCTACAGCTATTCGAGGAGACCGGTGGTTTGATGCATAGAATTAAATGTGCTACGCATGCATAAGAAAAGCATGAAACTTGGTACATGTATTTGCGCATGACAATTGCTTCTCTGTCATTATGAATTTGGAATTAATAGATGGGTTTTTTCAATATTTCGTTAATTAACTATAAAAAAGCAACTCTGTTATAGACATCTACAACACTCTTGCTGCAGCAACACACACATGCTCTGCTTGCACGACGCTGACTCCAATTGGTTCCTGCTGCAATCAATGAAGTATGTATACTACAGTCGAGACTATATGTGAGATTCCATGGCAGAAATGACAATTTCATGCGTGCAAATCCTCGAGGTTCGCGTACAGTGCGTTGTCGTATATGTGTGTATCGATCAAGTTCTGCAAAAGAAAGATAATTCAAAGTCAAAGATAAAAATGTTCTTGTCTCAATAAATTGATACAAACGTAATGCAAACAATTAAAGGGTTTCGGTTGGCGTCACAACTTCATCATTGCCATCCTTATTTTTAGAAAGGAAACTGATCTCTCATGTCCTTCTGTGTTTATCACGGTCATTGAAAGGCTTCCCAAGAACAAGCCTGAGCTTCAAGGATTGATTAGCACATTCTTAAGTAACTATTTGGGGCCTAACTTTAACGCCTTGTATTTTTTAGTACCTAAAGATAGAAAGACTTACAGGAACGAGACTGACACGGTAGGGAATACACTCGCTCATTCCTCTTATCCAGCCAGGGTTCCTCGGCTTTGTAACGTTTGAGTTTGATTTCTAAATTATCCACTGCTATCCTTTGGATTCTACAGCCGTTGTCTTTCGTCAGAAAGCCAACCAACGATTTCATTAATTATGGCTTTGCAGTCTTCCAAGTTCGAGAAGCTTTAAATAATTTTCTGATTTGCGGATCAAATTTATTAATGGCACAATTAAAATTAGGGAATAGTATGATTTCCCTGCATGATGAAGAGCAATGAGTGGGGCGGTTGTCTGTAAGGAGGTAACACTTCTACGCAAGAAACAAAAAGCATTCTTTGCTGAATAGTTTACTATTCAATCTGACCTTGTACTGGTTTTCCAAGCGTTTGAGCTGCCGTGTTAAATCTTTGAATGATGGTCTGGCTTCTGGTTCACTTTGCCAGCAATTCATCATGATTTGATACCTTAAGAAACGTATATATTTTATCAGTATTTCAGCTGCACGTAAACATTAGGAGTGCTATCCTATTTATTTCTTATTAAGAAAAAAGAATAATTCCAATTTTGTCTACAATCAACTTTGACTTGAAAGTACTTCTTCCTTGAAAAAATCTCT
>BLAZ01000540.1:616396-621396 GCA_014633955.1 Acropora tenuis
AATTATTAATTAATGAATCAAAACAATTATTTACATTGAATAATGACTCACATTTCACAACAACATCCACCTTTTGGCTGTCATTTCCACAAGAATTGCTTGCTGTGCAGGTATATTGCCCTGCCATGTACTTATTGATGTTGTACAATGACCATATCCTTCCATTCTCCATCACCATATTTGATTCATTCATCCAGGAAATACTTGGTGCTGGGAGACCGAACCCATCGCAAACAAGAGTCACATTCTGACCTTCTTTGGCAACAATGCTGTCACTTGCAACAGTCACTGATGCAGAAACTATGAAAGGAAAAGAGAAAGTTTATTCTTTACAGCTCAGCTGCGTTACTGCACAAAGAAATATAATTATTGCATATTGTAGGTCTGAATGGCAACAATTATTGGTCACAAAGAGAGAAATTAACTTGTAAAATTCAAAAATTATGCTTTATGAAAAAATTAGTACCAAAAATTTTTAATATCATATTTCACTTCTATTCTGTACTTAAAATAATACAAAGTTCCACACAAATAACA
Organism: Acropora tenuis; assembly: GCA_014633955.1. NCBI lineage: Eukaryota > Metazoa > Cnidaria > Anthozoa > Scleractinia > Acroporidae > Acropora > Acropora tenuis. Next base: position 616,934 of record BLAZ01000540.1, read on the forward strand.
CTGTCTCAAATAAGGTATAAAGGAGATTTGATCACAGCTGACTAACATTCAAGTACTCCATATTTCCTTTTTTGAGGAGGTTACAAGCACATTTTCCTCTATATTATGATTTCTTTCATAATTTCATGTCACCAAAAAATTCAAAGTCTTATGCTAAAGGTAATGATTTAAAGAACTAAATTTAGTAACACTAAAACATCAAGGATCAATATTAAAAGCTCAAGAATCCCAAGAGAAGATTACTCTTCACCAGCAATAAAACTGCAATGCAAGAGAAGACGCATACTTTCTTATCTTCAAATATAGCTGGTACAGCCAAATTATTAGCTCCTTCCAGTTTTCTATTAAAACCCAGGGTAACAATTTAAAATTCTTAGAGTTATCAAAATTCCCTAAAGGCTTTCAAGGTCAGTATCAGAGGGACAAACAACAAAGCCTTGAAACCCGATAAATGCAAGTGCAGGCATGAGGGCAAGATGTCAAATCGAGAGAAAGTGCATATTATTCACAACCTTTTAAAAGTTCCAAGAAATTTGAAACCTCACCTCTAACTGTGAAAGAAATATTGTCACTTCTACTTGTGCCAGCTGAATTGTTTGCATGGCATTTGTATCTCACCTCACCACCAGTATCAAGTGTCTTAATCCATACCCCTGAATCTATTTTCTTTGAAATCAAACTGCCATTTTCGTACAATGTAAAGGTATCCACTGCAGGGTTGCTGGCCTCAACAGAGCAGATGAAACTCACCACCATGCCAGCACAGACCACAGGGACTGTTGACAAGTTTGTGCTCAAAGAAGCATTTTCAGGTGCAACTGTAAAAAAGGACCAACAAGTCACCACTTTTGATTGAAAAGCTTAAAACACAATTTTCATTCAAATTAATATCTATCATGTACTGCAGGGATTGAACAGCTTGACAGCAAAGTAAGCATTTTTGAGCTATAAGTAAGCAATTCCACAGGAAATAATTTTTGTGAGTGTTACTAAATCTCATAAGGAAATGGAAAGAAAAATATCAACATTCTAATTATTTCAGTAGAACCTGTAGTGTCATTCACTTGATGAAAGACTTAATTATGCCCTTTATGTTTCACCAGTGATTTTGGACACATTCTTAAATTTTGAGCTGGAGGACCTATCTTTTAATCATAAATTGTGTAGCATTACTGACAAGATATGTTGCAGGGCATTCATTTTCCATAATGTTTTTGAAAATGATGTGTGGGATAGCTTTTGTTTCTGCCAATCAAAGGGCTCAAGGAAGGGTTTGCCAGCAATTGCCATGCACAAGGGATCTAGGCTCCAAAGCTGTCTGCCAGTTGTTGAACCTCCATTCTATATTTTGGGCAATACACCCTGCATTTTTATAAGACACAACTTTTTCGCAATGCTTAGAAATAATTTATGTACACTATAGCTTACACTGTACATCAATTGATCTCCTTGAGGACTTCCTTTCACCACAAGTGTTGTTTGCAACACAGATGTAATCTCCAGCTTTGTCTCTTCCAATGTTAGTGAAGTTTAACCAACTGCTTCCAATCACCATAAAGTCATCTGCATTTACTTTTGACCAAGAGACAATTGGCTCAGGATATGCTGATGCATCACTGTGACAATAAAAAGACACAGCACCACCTTCCATGACAACTTCATTACCACTTGCAAGAACAGATATCTGAGCTGGAACTGAATACAAGTCGAACCACAATGAATTGAAATATGAAATCACTGTACATGCATGCAAGACAATGAAAGATGCTAATGACCAAAGAAGTCCATTACTTGTTTATAATAAAGTGATCATTGAAGGTGTTTCTTTTTTTTAAAGCAAATATTACTGACGTTTTTAAAAGAGTAATCTAGCTTTAAAGTGCCTATAAACAACAATGTTCTTTGCCCAAGATATTGTTTGTGTAACACTGAGTAAAAATAATGCAAAATTTTTTAGTTCTTGTAACTAATTTTCTGTAAAATTTTTATTTCAGTTTTATTGAGGCTTAACAACTAAACTCTTAGCACATTTTAATTTTCCATTTTTTGTTTTGTTCTTTAATATTGCTATATTACTACAACAAGTATCAGATGCAGTTGAATCCCTTTCTATGTATCTCAAACATTGTTACAACAAAACAACACTTCCCAGGCATTCTGACACAGGATTTGATGCTCATTCCCAGATCAAGTCTGAGTCTATAATTAAGTCACAAATTATTGTACCAGACCAAGACCCTTTCTATAAATCTGATGGCTTGGTCATAAGTTTTCAAATCTCATTTCTTTTGGCACATTACAAATGTATATCGAAAATTGCCGCTTCAACCAAAATAAATAAATAAAAAATGCCCTGTTTTACTCATTGCCACACAAAGATTAATTTCCAGTTGGACCCACCATTGAAAGTAACAGCCACATCATCAGAGCTAGTAATGTTCCCTAAGAGATGCAATGCCCTGCAGCTATATACATGTTTTCCTGCCTCTGATACTTTCCTAATCCATGTTCCATTGTTACTTGTGACCAGGATCTCTCCATTCTTCAATAGCTGGTAGCTTTCAACAGGTGGATTGGCATCAGATGCTTGACAGGTGAGATTTACCCACATCATGTCAGAGCAGTTTGTGTTCTCTGTTGTATTAGCCACCAAACTGACACCGTCTGGCTTATCTTCAAAAAAGGAAGAAACATTTTTATTCTCCATGGCTTTCTTCCTGACATGTTACAACTTACATTTGTTCCAAAATTTGACAAGTGAAATAAATGTGTAAGAAACACCATTTTCATTTTACAAAAAAATTATTTTAACATCTTCTTCAACAAAAGGCATTTTTATGCTTTTTGTCTGGTTACATACATGTACATCTTAACTATTAATAACCAGCTCGTTGCTAATGATAAGAAGTTCCTCAGAATAAAATTTCATTAGCTGCATGAAAATGTATGCCCCACAATTTAATGAGCATGAAATGACTAGCCTGAATTTTATGTAGCTCTTGTGAACACTATAATGGCCAAAACCTTAACAGTTCTCCACAAAAAATTTATTTCTTTGTTAAGAAGTGGTATTTAGTCTGCTGACATTTACCAACATTGGAAGTGGAGCATGTTAAACATGTGTCAGCTTTGATTGATTAAATCATTTTACTAGGTATTTCGCAGGGGAGCACCTTCTGCATTATCTTAGTGAGCATGTTCTGTGCACCTTTTACTTCAGAAGGGGTAGCAAGATCACTGTCCCACATTTCAATTTTGAGTTTCTTAAAAATTCAATCCGTCAATTGCAAAGAGATAATGCTACCTTATGGAACTCTGCCTGCATATATTACACAGGTTTCCAATTTTCCATTTCAACAGCACAGTTTACATATGCTTTTAATAATTTATTGGCAAAGGAAGGAATCATTTAATTAACTTGCAACACATATGTATTTATTTTAAAATAACATTGAAATAATTTCCTGGCATTGACAATTACTAAATTCTGTGCGCACGCCTGAAAACTAATTGCTCACTTCTGACAGCTTACAAATACAATGTACACAGTCCATCTGTGCATTGAACACATTGATCCAAAACCATACAAATTTGGAACTGTATTACAAATTGTTAGAGTTCAAATTATTAATGAAAACATTTTAATACATTGAATAATGACTCACATTGCACAACAACATCCACCTTTTGGCTGTCATTTCCACAAGAATTGCTTGCTGTGCAGGTATATTGCCCTGCCATGTACTTATTGATGTTGTACAATGACCATATCCTTCCATTCTCCATCTCCACATTTGATTCATTCATCCAGGAAATACTTGGTGCTGGGAGACCAAACCCATTGCAAACAAGAGTCACATTCTGACCTTCTTTGGCAACAATGCTGTCACTTGCAACAGTCGCTGATGCAGAAACTATGAAAGGAAAAGAGAATGTTTATTCTTTAATCACAGCTCAGCCGTGTCACTGCACAAGGAAATATAATTATTACATGTAGGTTCGAATTGCAACAATTGGTCAAAAGGAGAGAAAACTGTAAAATTCAAAAATTATGCTTTATGTATTTAAAGGTACCAATAAAATATAATATTTCTATTCTGTACTTAAAATAATGCAAAGTTCCATACAAATGAGTCACTGTCTCAAATAAGGTATAGATGTCCCTATAGGGACATCCCATCACAGTATAATTTAAAAGCTCAAGTACTCCATAATTATTTCCTTTTTTGAGATAAGAATTTTCCTCTATTATGATTTCTTTCATAATTTTATGTGAGTAAAAAAAAGTCTTTTAGATAATAATTAACAACTAAATTTAGTAAGACTAAATTATCAAGGATCAATATTAAGAGCTCGAGAATCCCAAGAGAAGATTACTCTGACCGGCAATAAAACTGCAATGCAATAGAAGACAGTTGACAATTTCTTATCTTCAAATGTAACTGGTACAGCAAAATTATTAG
>BLAZ01000540.1:626396-628896 GCA_014633955.1 Acropora tenuis
ATATGACATAATTTTCAGTCTTTAATGACACATATATCAAACTGTGTGCACATGCCTACAAACTAATAGCCGTAGCTCACTTCTGACAGCTTAATTTATACAAATACAAATATCAGTCCATGATTGTCAGGGTTCGTACTCTTTTGAGCTTTTCAAATCCCATGACTTTCCATGATCTTTTCCATGACTTTTTCTAGTTTTCCATGACCTAAAGTTTAGCTGCCACTTTCAAAAATCGTCCTTGGTTTCGGGTATCTTCTCACATAACTTGCCTGTATTTTATTTTGTCCTTGCTAATCGACACCTGGAATAATTTCCGTACCACACACACTATAATTTTCCATGCCTTTCCATAACCAACAATTAAATTCCATGACTTTCCAGGCCTGGAAACTGAAATACTTAAATTCCATGACTTTCCAGGTTTTCCATGACCTGTACGAACCCTGATTGTGCATCCACATTGTTCCAAAACCATACAAATTAAATTTAGAATTGTTAGAGTTTCAAATTATTAATGAAAACAATTTATAATGGTTACTCACATTGCACAACAACGTCCACCTTTTGACTGTTATTTCCACAAGAATTGCTTGCTGTGCAGGTATATTGGCCTGCCATGTACTTCTTGATGTTGTACAATGACCATATCCTTCCATTCTCCATCACCACATTTGATTCATTCATCCAAGAAATACTTGGTGCTGGGAGACCAAACCCATTGCAAACAAGAGTCACATTCTGACCTTCTTTGGTAACAATGCTGTCACTTGCAACAGTCACCGATGCAGAAACTATGACAAAAAAAGAATGTTTACTCTTTACAGCTGTAGCACTGCTCACAGAAATATAATATGTGTCAGTCAATTTGGCAACAATATGGGTTATGTGGGGTGAAATTTGTAAGATTCAAAAATAATGTTTTGCAAAAAGTATAAAAAAAAATATCATATTTCACTTCAATAATACAAATTTCTACACTACAATTTAACACTGTATAATCAAATGGCTTTAGGAAATTTTATCACTGGAAAGCTCAAATATAGACTTCCTTTTGAATTTATGTCTTTTATGAATTTTTTCACAATTTTATGCCAGAAAAAAGTCAGACAGAGTCCTCAGGCTCGGCCAAGGCGATAATTTTATATTCAATTTACCAAAAATAAAATGTGAATGATTAATTTTAAGAACTTGAGAATTCCAAGAGGAGATTAATACTCTGACTGCCAATAAACCATAATACAACATTGGTAGAATATGACAATTCCTGATCTTCAAATGCAACTGGCACAGCAAAATTATTCTGGTCCCTCCAGTTTTCTATTAAAACTGGTGACTTCAAAACACTTTTTAAACAGTTTCAATGTGCGTTATCAGAGGGACTACCAAAGCCTTGAAACTCTTGAGATTCAAGTGGCAATGTGAGGGGGAATCATGTATAATATTAATTTTAATATAGTCACAATCTTTTAAAAACTTTACCTCACCTTTAACTGTGAAAGAAATATTGTCACTTCTACTTGTGCCAGCTGAATTGTTTGCATGGCATTTGTATGTCACCTCACCACCAGTATCAAGTGTCTTAATCCATACCCCAGAATCTATTTTCTTTGAAATCACACTGCCATTTTCATACAATGTAAAGGTATCCACCGCAGGGTTGCTGGCCTCAACAGAGCAGATGAAACTCACCACCATGCCAGCACAGACCACAGGGACTGTTGACAAGTTTGTGCTCAAAGAAGCATTTTCAGGTGCAACTGAAAAAAAGGACCAATTACGTCACCACCTTTGATTCTTCTCAAAGTATTTATATAATATAAACTACAATTTTCATAGGGTAGTGTAGTGTTTTTGTGTAATATGCAATGCTCTGTGTGTAATTTAGGAGTAGAGTGAAAATGTAAATAACAATGAGTAAATGATATTATATTTACAAAATAGAAAAGAAAAAAAAACAATTTTCGCACAATCTATTGTACTACAGGGAATAATCAGCCTGACTGAGGAAAGTGAGCTAAGAAGATAATTCCACCGGATAATGTGCATGTGTTGATGAAATCTTGTAGCGAAAGTGAAATAGAAGTGTTCCCCTTTTCTAATTAATGATACATTGTATCATTCACTTATTGAAAGGCTTACTTTTCATCAGTGATTTGGCACATCCTTTAGCTTGGGATTCTACTGAATTGTATATCCAGTCGTCATAAAGTGCGGGCCATTCCGACACAATATGTTGCAGGGCATTCAATAAGGGCTTCCGGGATTATGCCCGCTTGCGAAATCGCATAATTAGGCTCTCAGAGCGCAAATTCACGTAAATCCAAGATGCGTACCTTTCTAGCGCAACCAGGCTTCCTAGAGAGTTGGGCTGGGGATTGAACCCCTAGCCCATTATAGTCTCTTGGAGAGCCTGTTCGCAGGCTAGCACCGTTTGAAAATTTTGACAAACCTATTAATAAGCTATGTTTTTTTTTCACACCTTGAGAGATGCATTGAA
>BLAZ01000540.1:650881-658367 GCA_014633955.1 Acropora tenuis
ACAGATTCCACGAAGGCGGTAACAAGCAGGCATAAGACTCTTCAAATATGACACCAATGCTCCTAGCTGACCAGGTGAAACAATTTCAGTGCCAATACGCACAGCAATACTTGCCATGTCAACGGGCTCCGAAGAGTTAAAACAAATGTAAGGTTGAGTGCCTTCTGCACAACAATGAAACAATTTCTTTCGATTTCTTTCATGATTGCTTTCGGAAGAGGTGCATATAGGGAGTATGATATGGGACCAAGCAAGGAACCCCGCAGAAGACTGAAATTGTGCATGCCAAACTCTGAAACAAACTGAAATTGACCAGAAAAGAAAGAAGAAGCCACGCCAGCGGGAAGCAAAAATATCAAACCTAGTACGTGAGAGAAGCAAAGTGACGGTTTAAAACGCAACGGGGATGTCGAAGGAGTTAAAGAATGAAATATTGATGTTTATCAACAACCATTGAGAAATAACGAACTAGAATCAAGGCATTTTCAGAACTCTAATTGCGCATTTATGCCATCTGGAAAATCACATGGAGTTTGGCTTTAAATTCAGATATCCATTAAGTGATAAGACGCAATTCTCTCAATGACTTTGAGAAAAAAAGAAAATTAGACGTTGGGACAAAATTAACGAATCCGTGATAATCCACCGGTCTCTTCATCAGAGGTCTTGACAGAGCCCTTATTGTAGTTTTTATTTCACGGTGCTGCGTAGAGCGAACTGCCACGTAACACCTCTCCACAAGCACGTGGAAATAAAGAAACTGGCCAGTTCGCAAATGTTCTAAAATCACGCAAAACATCTCACACAATTGCAGTTCCTTCATCCCAAATTGACTCCATTGTCTCGGTAGTATGTTTCTTCTCTTGAGCCCATGCCCATCGCTGTTCTGAATGTTTTGACGTTTACTATGAATCAGGTTTCTGGAATGGTAAACCTAAGTTGGTGATAACCATCGTACCCTGCAGCATTATGAAGCAAAACATTTTAAATATTCTCTTCATTAGCGAGCGACGTGGCACCAGCTTTAGTTGCGCTTTTTCACTACCTGTCTTGCTTTCGTGGTTTCCTCACTGAGTGGTCCTCTGTACATTTGTCTTTTCAAAGTCCTCTTGCTCAAAGTTTCTCTTACTCGTACTTGCATTCATTAATGATATCGTTCATCTCTATCTCCAGTTATGCATGTACGTCCTTCAGGTTTCTATTTCTTGTTCCTGGGATTCTGGGTTATATTTGCAGAGCTGGAAGTATTTTATTTGGATAACCTGACATAACGTTCGTCACAATCATGAAAGCCATTGGTATGCAGCAGCTCAGATAAATCTGGATAAACAAAGAAACCAAAATTTATCTCATGGCTTCTCCAGATACAATTTCTGTTATATCAAATAAAGTCATGCTAATAAGTCTTCTTTCGTGCTTCCAGTGTTATAGACCGTGAACACTTAGATTTACATTTAATGTGAATACATCATCGACCGTCCTAAATCAAACCATCAAGAACACCTTGACTATCACTACACATAGCGTGCCTTTCAAAAGGAAGCGATTGACCACACACTGATTAGTTCGCATTAGGCGACTAACGCAACGAAACTCAAATGGGAGCGTTCCGTCTTGGTATGGGAGCAATTTCAGAATGCCACCGCCACCTATTTGCATACTGCCTTCATCTCTTTGAGAACGAGACATACAAAACAATGGAGTCTATATTTTTTTTATTATTATTAAAATATTAAAATATGCTAGTGCATCTTCAGAATAATCAAAATCTTATTCAGGCGGACATTACTGCGGAACTCGAGGCCAAGTTTTAGTATCAATGGGCGATTTTCAGAGGTTTCCTTCAGTCTTCAATTTTATCATTGCTTATGCAGTGGCAACCATTGGATTGACAGGTGGTTACATGTCATGTTGCGAAGTTTTAAATATATTTTTCAAGCATTTGACTTATTAAAGTCCTTACGGAACCATGTGAAAGGCGTTAGAGAATTTTCCTAAAATAAAGTTGTGTGTTTCAGGTGGCAGCAGCATAACTTGGTTTGAGCCTCCTCCGTTTCAGACAGTAACAGATCCAGCAACCATTTCTAAGGCTAATAAAAGTTTGATCATAGGATCTTTCGATGAAGAAGTGAGCTGTAACTTCACATTGACGTCGGACTTGAGCTTGATTACTGTTTCAATGAAACTACAAGGCTCGTCTATTGCGGCTTACGTGCAGAGCCAACACGCACTATCGGTACAACCAGGTTTTGACGGTCGTTTCAATGCAACCTGGGTTCCCAATAGACTGAGGTTGATTTTGTTCAATGTAACTTTTGCGGACGAAGGAGAATATCGCTGTGAGGTGTTAACTCTTGGAAGCTCGGGATCGGTACAAATCTGGGCGAGGATAATTCAAGTCTCGCTACTTGGTAAGCTTGGTGAACTAGCGATGATAATTATTATTAAAAAGCTGTTACCTGTGGCAAACAATTCAAGAAAAACTCCACTTGTGGCAAACATAAGGCAATCGCCCGTTGAGTCACAACACTCAAGTTATACAGGTGAAATATTACTCATAAGCCATTTTGTATTTTTGTATATGATAATACATTTGTTGACAATTTTCTACCTAGTTCAGAACATCTTTTTGAAGAGATCTATTGCTATGTCTTCAATGGAGCTAATGTGCCTGGGCTGAATTTGATTGGCATGCATTTATTTGATAGCAAGTTTATGTTGTAACATTTGTCTTGCAGAGAAAGGAAGTCCAAGTGTGTCGACCACTCCTACAAGTGAACCAGGTAAGTCACCAGCTTAACATTGTCGAAGGACACTGTATGATCTTTTAGTTAGCATTGCTTCTTTGGACAAGACAGCCCCCCCCCAGAAACTTTGATTACATACTTTTTATTTGCACAAAGCTGAGGTGGGGCAAAGTTGTTAGTTTTTTGTAACAGCATACCATCTATTGGTGTGATATAAAGCTTGAGCTAAAGAATTGGGGCACATCAGATTTTTTCTGACTTCGACAGTACATTTAAGGCCGTGAGGATGGCTAGAGTTTAACGGTGGCGCGCTTCAAACGTCTTCCCGGGAGGAAAATGCTCTTGTGAGAGGTCACTAAATTAAATACTGTCAACCATTGTCATTGACTCTCTGTTATTGGTATTTTATACTGTCACAGTATTAGCAACATTAATATTATAGTTGGTGGTTTTGCTGTTCATTTCGAGATGATGATGATGATGATAATTATTATTATTATTGTGATTATTATTATTGTCATTATTATTATTATTTTGTAAATGTAACGCTTGAGCTCTGGCGGATGTTATGCCGACATTACACCAAAGGAGCGAGCCATAGCCAATGGCCTTTGCGTCATTTCTTCCCCTTCAGCTTTCCAGCAGCTTCCTTACAATCCTAGCTGTGCCTAACAAGGCTGCTTTCTGCAACAATCCCGTTCTGATTAGTAACACCTAGCTTCTCAGGCCGTGCATCCAATCTTTTGTTTACTACTCCAAGTGCGCCAACGACAACCGGTACTACTTCCAGATGCCTAATCCCCCAAAGTCTTCCACTTTCTCTCTTCAGGTCTTGATAATTCTCAATCTTTTCACCTTCCTTTCCATGGACTTAGGGAGGACCTATACTCACTATGATTGCCTTGTTATTTTCCTCTCAACAACAACAATGTCAGGCCTCGATAACATGGTCACACTGGATGGTCATATCCCGCAAGATCTTACATTTTTCGTTTTCCACTACCCTTTCAGGTTGATGTTCATACCATTTCTCACTTCTGCTCATGTCATACCTACAACAGACTTTCCAGTGGCCCAATCTGGCAATATTGTCGTGTCTTCTCTCGTACTCGTTCTGTGCAACATCTTACACTCACTAAGAATGTGTATTGTTTCACCCTTTTGGTTACACATCCTACAAAGGGGGAATCTACTGACTTGTCGATGTTGAACTTAACATAATTTGTTCTCAGTGCCTGTTCTTGAGATGAAAAAGTAAGTGCTTCCGTTTCAACTTTCAAGTCACGCTTCCTAGTCCACTCCCAGGTCTTATCTTTATCTACTATCTCTGCCATTTCCCGCAGGAATTGACCATACCTTCTTTTCTTTCCATCTATGTAAGCTGGCATTCTGTCCGTCCCTTTTAAATTCATGCTTTTCCTTTGCCGCCTCACTGTCCAAGATCTTTATCTTTCTTACTTCTGCTATCAATCTCTCATTTGAATTCCTAACGTACCATGCCAGATTATTTCCTTCAGCCTTTACACAGATTTCACAGCTAATTAGCCCTCTTCCTGCTTTCTGCCGTGCTACATACACCGTCTACATCACTTTTGGGGTGCAGTGCGCCCTATAGTGTCATCATTTTCCTGGTTTTTCTATCCAACACCTTCAGCTCATCAGTCTTCCACTCTACTACGCCAGCACTATACTAAAGAATAAATTTGCAACTGCCCATATGTTGCCAGCGATGATTTTATTCTTTCCACTCAACTTTGAATTTAACACCAATTTCAGCCTACGTTTATATTCCTTTGAGAACAGGTCTTTTATCTCCTTTCCTTTCAAGTGATGTGTTTCTAGTATGCCTTAGTACATATACCCTCTATCCTCAATGTGCTTCATAAACTGCCCATCTGGTAGTACAACTCCTTCCATCTTAACAATTTTACCACGTTTTAGTACCACCACGCCAGATTATTTTTTATCCTAAATTCCATCCCTATGTCTGGGCTATCTTAAACTCACAACCTCCCCACCTATAACCACCTCTTGATCTTCTCAACACAAACAAGTGCGGAGCCATGCACAACACAAAAAAGCAATGGCGAGAGGCAGTCTCCCTGAAATATGTCCCTCTACTGGTGTTAACAACTCCCAATTGTTGCCCAAATGATGTCAATTCAGTCTTCTACTCCTTCATACTATTCAGAAGAAACTGTCTCACGTTAACTGCATTACCAAACATTAACTGCAATAACTGCAATACCAAAACATTATTATTATTATTATTATTATTATTATTATTATTATTATCATTATTACTGTTAGGTAAGAATTTACACAGAAAGAGTGTTCTGCTGCTAGGCTTGGCTAAAACTATGTATCAAGTGCTTAAATTATTCAGTTGCCTGTGATAATGTCTCCAAGATCGTGAAGTGTAATTTCTGCCAATTTAGTGACCTGACGGAGCGAATTAGTCTGAAACTAATGTTCTGATGGCATGATGATTGTTCGGGGATGCTATTTTAGCTTTTCGTGGGCAATTTTTGACATTCTACGTCAGTCAGTCTTGCAAGCTGGTGACTTCCTTTTTCTTTCTCGTTTTATTATGGTATGGACGATCCAGGAGTACCTCTTCCCCGAGGTTTCGAGCCACTGCCTTAGATGGGGAATACGTTTCAGGAGTGATTTTTCGGTGGCTTTTCATATCTGGCGTGGTACATTATTTAAGTTTTTCCTACAGTTGTATTGGAGAATTTAATGAAATGTGTTTCTATTATTCTGCACACTCCTTAATAAACTCTTTCACTTTGAATACTCGTGTTAGTGAAGGGAGAATTCTCAAATTCTGCCGGTCAAATCATTGCATGCAATTTTATATCTTTGTGTATGATAATACATTTGTTGACAATTTTCTGCCTACTTCAGAACATCGTTTTGAAGGAATCTATTGCTGTTTCTTCAATGCACATGGAGCTGATGGCTTGACTGAACGTGATTGGCATGCACTGATCTGTTAGCAAGTTTATGTTGTAACATTTATCTTGCAGAGAAAGTAAGTCCAAGTGTGTCTACTTCTCCTACACGTGCACCAGGTAATTGACCAGCTTAAGATTGTCGAAGTACACTGTATGATATTTTAGTTAACTTTGCTTCTTTGGACAAGACAGTCCAAAGTACTTTTTTACTTTTTACTTGCAGGTCAAATCATTGTATGCTATTTTATATCTTTGTATACGATGAAACATTTGTTTTTACAATTTTCTGCCTACTTCAGAATATCTTTTTGAAGGACTTCAATGAAGTTGATGTGCCTTGACTGAATTTGATTGCATTGATTTGTTGGCAAGTTTATGCTGTAATATTTATCTTGCAGAGACAGAAAGTCCAAGTGTGTCTACCCCTCTCACACGTGCACCAGGTAATTGACCAGCTAAACATTACCAAAGTTCACTGTATGATTTTTTAGTTAGCAATGCTGCATTGGACAAGACAGTGCCCTCCCAAAAACTGTTACTGCGCACTACCAAGAACTGTTACTGCGCACATTTTACTTGCACAGGGCTAAGGTGAGGCGAAGCTGTTAGTTTATGTAACAGCATGCTTGCTATTGGCATCTCAGAGTCTCACTAGGATTCAATCTTGGGCTTAACTATTGGGACAATAAAGATTTTCCCTTGCAGAGTAAACCTCTTTTTAGCTACTCACCTCAGTGTTCACAAAAAAAATGTCGAGTTCCAGGTAGAAATCGTACCCCGTGAAGTTAAGGTTCAAGTTATTCTGTTCCGTCATATAGTCCTTTGTTTCGATTTTAATGCCGTTTGATCGCTAGGATGTGTGTAACTCAAGTGTACCGTTGTCTTCCTCCTCACCCCTAATTTCATTTCCTATTCAACTTGTTTTTCCCCTTCTTCTTAATGCTCCTTGTACTCAATGTTCTCTTTTTTTATCACGTTGAGAGTTTCTCTCTTATTCCTTTGTTTGGTCATTGGTTTCCTCCAATCCTCTTTTCTTATCCCTTGTTACAGCTGTGTCGGGGACAACTACGCACTTGTACTATGGCCAAGCAAGAAAAATCTTCCTCGTTGTCGTTCTCGTATCTGTACTTAAGTTTCTCATATAACCAAATTGACTTCACAATTGTAATAAGCCCACTTTTGTTCAATCATTTGTTTGATAGACTGCTAGTTGTGTGCATTGCAGTCCTTTGTATTACGTCTTTAAATTTTGAAAATTAGATTGTTAGCTTATGTGCATGCTTTTTAATTTAGACAGCAACGACGGTGATATTTATTATGGCGCCAAGATCATTTGTAACGGATGATATCATTTTAGATATTGCGTGACTTAAGTCATCGTTTCATGTTCTAAATCACGTTTGAGAACAATTTCACACACTTAGTTTGCATTGGCAGATTTTTAACTCTAAGCGTTAAAATAAGGCTGTTTTTTTTTTTGGCTGAACAAATACTGTTTCTTTGCAAAGATCTGTTTTAGCCCCAAAAATGGGGCCGTTTCGGCTGATTCAGCCCCTTTGGAATGGAGTTGTTTTGGCCCCAGTAAACAGGGCTGAAATAGTCCTGTATGAGGTAGCCGAAACGAATACACAGAGGGGCTATTTCGGAAAAATGGGGGGTTGTTTTGGTTTTTAAAGGGGTTGAAATGGTGCGCTTGGAGGGCCAAAATAGCCCTTCTGGAGCCGTTTCATGCCCTTCAGAAAGGAGGAAAACTGGCAAATTTTTTGTAGCCGACTTAGC